>CM053502.1:53045862-53343356 GCA_028627145.1 Eidolon dupreanum
AAAAAATAGGTTTTATAAATTATAACACCTAAATTAAGCTAAGGAATGTACTTCTGACTACTACGAAAATAAAAATTCATGAAACTAAAACCAGGTCCTTGATATCAGTCCTACTGGTCTAGGCAAGTTTCTCTTTTTACTTCTCCTCTTATTCCATTCTGGACATCAGATAAGGCATTATCAAAACACTAATTATTCTTTAAAACAAATATCGAATAGTGCATAGACAGTAAGAAGAAGTACATGGGAATTTGACCTCTAGGAGAAAATGACTTACATTTGGCAAATATCCCCCAAATAATATAAGAGGAAAGTGAATACCTATTGTTGGAAATCCTGCATTTAATCAATTATGTAACAAAAAATCTTTATTATGTCTAGAGATTTTATAGCAATGCTTGGAATTATGATGAAATCACATTATTCTCCACGAGATGGTTTCTAGGTTTGACTTATTAAAGATAAGTGGTTAGTATTACCCTTTCATTGAAATATTTTATATTAATCCAGTTCATTCATTTCCTTAAATATTTGCCTTTTTCTTTGATTTTTATCTGAAACTATTCTCATCTAAATCTCATTTCAAAGAAAGAACTTCTGATAAAGCAAGAAATTTCAAAAGATTATTTAAAATATGTTCTCTGGGTTACATATGAAACCCATTGTTCCAGTGTTATGGGGCACTTACATGAAAACCATGCTGATGTTTAGAAACTGAACTCAAACATATGTTTGATAAAGAATATTAAATTTGATTTCATAAGAACAATGAAGGGACATGAAAGCTTCTTGGATTAAAAATAAATATTAAAAGATAGAGTAAGTTTCATTTGGACATTTTAATCTAAGAATAAATGTTCCTGCACAGGATATAGAAACTTAATGGAAGCCGATTACTTTGAAATACGGAGATCTATTTTTCTGTCTCTTCTAAAGATATACAGTATTGTTTAGCATGAAAGTAAAGACAACAGCTTGGAATCTTAGAAATGGTAAATTCTATTCCCAAGTGTTCCCTTAACTCAACATATGACCTTGAAATTTCCTCTAAAACTGTTGATGCCTCAGTTTCTTTTCTTATTAGATACTGATATCTGAAATAACTAACTCATTTTGCACTTCTTTTAAGGAAAAAATAGAGATGAAAAGAAGAGTATAGAATATGAGGCCAATAAAAATTGGTTTATAAATTCCATGTATTAATTAAAATCTAATATGTATTAGATTTAACTGGGAACAAGTAATCATAAATAATATGGAGTTATTACAAAGTACTTAATATAGCATTTGGCATATAGTTATTTTCAATAATCCTTAGCACTTGTTTTGTATTGTATTATTATTATTATAAAAATTAGGAATAAGAGGAACAAAATCAGTATGAGAATTGTAGGGAAGGCAATTTATTTCAGGATGTAGACCTTACACAATTGTAGAAGGAGCTGGAAAAGTGAATGTTTAGAAGAGGAGCTGGAGGATTGGAGGAGTCATTAGTCAGTTAATCTAAAAGCTAAATCCATTAATCCACCAAAGCTAGAAAGATCAGATCCAACAAATAAAAACTACAGAATATCTAGTTAAATTAAAGTTTTAGATTTACAACAAAGACAGATAGATCGATGATTGATAGATGATGATGACAGATGAAAGAGAGAGAGAGAAATGATAGAAAGATAAATAGATAGATAGATAGATAGATAGATAGATAGATAATTAGATAGATAATAGATAAGCACTTTCCTGCAGTGGGGGACTGTGGGTTTGAAAATAAAGTGCCAACCTATTCAGGACTATCCCCCATTATGGAATTTTAGATTATTACCAATATTTCACTACTATAATCAACTCTTGTAGTATTGGGGACACATTTATGTAAAGCAGTATTTGTTGTTTATCTGAAATTAAAATTAAAATGTAGGTCTTATATTTCATCTGGCAACCCTAAACTATGAAGAGGAAGTTTGTAAAGAGCTCTATGTGAAGGTATCTTTGTGTCAACCTCACCACTGAAGTTCCACAGACCAGTATTTAGGAGTAGGTCTGGAGCTATTCTTGGTCAACAGGTTCAGAAATTTAGAAAAATGGAGCAGGGGAAAGAAAGAAGAAACAGAAATCCCTCCCTGTATCTGTCCATCACTACTAGATCTGACTAAAAGAAGCTTCAAAAGGTAATGGCTGCTGATTTATTTCTATCCTCCAAATCTCATGTAGGTATCTTCTTTGGCCAACTGTAACTGAGAACTATATAGAGAAGAGAGTTCTGGGGACTGTAGATCTCGGATTAACCAAATTGGCACAATACAGATCATCCCATTAATGCTGCTGTAGCTACTGCTGCTAGTGTTTTCTCAAAGGAAGCTTCTCTTTCATGGAAGTTCTGATAGACATAAAGAGAGGTTTTACTTTACCCAGCATATAGTAAACTAAATCCTATGTGACCGAGTTCAGGTTATGTGATATGACAGAATCACATCATATCAAAAGTGTAAGATTCTGATACAGCCCGAGTCCCTCTTGAGTGTTTTCATAGGTCTCTCCATCTATACTCTCAATTTCAAGCCTTGACTTGGCACTGTGGAGATCCTACTTCTGAAAGCAACCTTCAGCCTACAATGAAGTATTATATATTTGAAGATAAAGTAACACCGTTAATTTTTCAACTCGTTATGACAATCCTTTCATAAAGCATATTTAGATTGTTACCAATATTTCACTGCTATACTTAACTCGAATAAATATCCTTAAACAATAAATGTGTAGACATGCAAATATTTCAGTAGAGTAACTTCCTTACTATAGAAATGTTAGGGTAAAAGGTAACAATGTTTGCAAGACAAATTAACAATTTTTTAGGCAAAATATCTATTACAAAATTATTCTCGCAAAAGGTTTTACCAATTATACACCTACTAACTCAGTAATGTAGAAATATTAAATTTCTCATATCCACACCCACACTGAGAATTATCATTAAAAAATAGGTTCACTAACTTGAGAGGCAACAATAATGTTGTTTTAATTTTTAATTACATAGTGTTTCATATATTTATGAGATATGTATATGTACCCTTCTGTGAGATACTTATTATTTCCTATTTTTCTATTATAGCATTTGTTTTTCCTATTAATTTATAATAAATTTCTCCCTGTTTTATTTCTGTCTTTTCATTTGTTTGTGGTGTTTGGTGTCATAAGATTTTCTTAAATAAGTGGTCATAGATTGATCTTCATTTTCAGTTTGTAAGTTCATGTATAGGAACCTCTACACCCCACCGAAATATTTTAAAGGTGATTATGTTTTCTACTTTTTAAGACTGTGCATTTTATATCCAAGTTTTTAGTTCATTTAGCATACATTATAAGGGAAAAAACCTAACAATGTCTGATGTTTTCTTAAATAATATTCCAATTATGCTAACTTTTTAAATTAAAACTTTCTTATCCTGATTTAAAATGCCACCTTTATCATAAGATGATATTTATTTATTTATTTAGATAGATAGATAGATAGATAGATAGATAGATAGATAGATAGATAGATGATAGATATAATCATAGTTTTAGCACAGGAGTTGAGAATGTGAGCCCTGGAGTCAGCTAAAAGGTAATTACAATCACTTATAAGCTGTATAACCTTAAGCAATTTATTTAACTATCCTCTAAATTTTCTAACCTGTAAAATCAAAATAATGTGAGAATAAAATTGTCCTGAGGATTACAAAGAAGAGTTAATATGTGTAAAGCTCATAGAATGGTACCTGATATATAATAAATACTCAATAACTGTTAGTCATTGTTATTATGTAATGGAATGTAAAATAAAGCACTAACACCATTTCAGATGAGGACTTTTGGTTGTCAAGAACTAAACCCAAAAGTCCCTTTAAAGATAGCTCCACATCCACCTTCTGCCTCAGTGTGATATGACCCTTCATTTTGATGTGATGTTACTACTTAGAAAACTTACTGTGTCTCCTATGGTTAAAGAAACTCAGTGAACTGAAGTTATGTGTTTAGAAACCAATGACTTGGAGACAGAACGTGAAATAGAGTGTGAGAGAAAAACCAGCGTCGGAAAAAGAAACAAAGAGGGCCTGGGACTTAGCCTTAAGTTATTTCCATACAGGCATACCTTGAAGATACTGGGGATTCAGTTCCAGATCACCATAATAAAGCAAATACCACAATAAAGTAAACCACACAAATTTTTTTGGTTTCCCCGTGCATATGAAAGTTATGTTTACTCTATACTGTAATCTATTAAGCATGCAATAGCATTGTACTTAAAAAATAATGTACATACTTTAATTTTAAAATGCTGACTATCATCTGAGCTTTCAACAAGTCATAATCTTTTTTTTTCTGGTGAAGGGTCTTGCTTGATGTTGATCATGGAGGTGATTGGTGAAGGTTGGGGTGGCTATAGCAATTTATTAAAATAAGATAATATTGATGTTTATTGCACTTATTACTCAAATTTCATGAATAATTTTTTGTAACATGCAATGCTCTTTGGTAGCATTTTATCCACAGTAGAACTTCTTTCAGAATTGAAGTCAATCCTCTCAAATCCTGCCACTGCTTTATCTACTAAGTTTATGTAATATTCTAAATCCTTTGTTGTCATTTCAACAATCTTCACAGAATCTTCACCAGGAGTAGATTCCATCTCAAGAAACTACTTTACATATCCATAATAAGCAACCCCTTTTCTGTTAAAGTTTTATCATGAGATGGCAGTAATTCAGTCACAACTTCAGGTTCCACTTTTAATTCTAGTTCTCTTGCTATTTCTACCACATATGCCGTTACTTCTTCCACTGAAGTCTTGAACACTTCAAAGTCATCCATGAGGGTTATAATCAACTTCTTACAAATTTATTTTAATGTTGATATTTTTATCTCTTTTTTGAATCATCAATATTCTTAATGGCATCTAGAATGGCGAATCCTTTCTAGAAGATTTTCAATTTACTTTTCCCAGATCCATCAGAGGGATCAATATCTATGGCAGCTGCAGCCTTATGAAATGTAATTCTTAAATAAGACTTGAAAGTCAAAATTATTTTCTGAAACTTGGGCTTCAGAATGAATGTGTTAGCAGGTATGAAAACATTAATCTCATTGTACGTCTTCATCAGAGTATGTACACCTACATTTTGGCTGACCACGGGAATTATCAATGATCAATAATATTTTGAAGGGAATCTTTCTTTTTCTTCTGAGCAGTAGGTCTCAATACTGAGTGTCAATATTCAGTAAATCATATTGTAAACAAATGTGCTGTCATCCAGGTTTCGTTGTTCCACTTATAGAGCACAAGCAGAGTAAATTTAGCCTAATTGTTAAGAACCCTAGGATTTTTCAGAATAGACAATGAGCATTGACTTCAACTTAAAGTCACCTGATGCATTAGCTCCTAACAAGAGAATTATCCTGTCCTTTGAAGCTTTGAAGCCAGGCACTGGCTTCTCTTCTGTAGCTACAAAATTCCTTGATGGCATTTTCTTTCAACTTAAGGCTGTTTTGTCTACACTGAAAATCTGTTGTTTAGTATAGCCAACTTCATTAATTAAATTTGCTGGATCTTCTGGATAACTTACTGCAGCTTCTACATCAGCATTTATTGCTTCACCTTGTAATTTTATGTTAGGGAGATAGCTTCTCTTGCTAAACTTCATGAGCCCACCCTGCTAGCTTCAAACTTTTCTTCTGCGGCTTCCTCATCAATCTCAGTCTTCATAGAATGAAGAGAGTTAGGACCTTGCTCTGAATTATACTTTGACTTAAGGAAATGTTGGGGCTGGTTTGATCTACCCAGATCACTAAAATGTTCTCGGCAATATAAGCAATACGGCTGTTTTAATTTCTTATCATTCACGTGTTCACTGGAGCAGCACACGTAATTTCCTTCAAGAACTTTCCTTTTGCATTCATAACTTGGTTAATCATTTAGGGCAAGAAGCCTAACTTTTGGATTATTTGGCTTTTGGTGTCCCTTCTTCACTAAACTTAATCATTCCTAGCTTTTGATTTGAAGTGAGAGACGTGCAACTCTTCCTTTCATTTGAATATTTAGAGGCCATTGTAGGATTATTAACTGGCCTATTTTCAACATTGTTGTGTCTCAGGGAATAAGAACTGAGAAGGAGAGAGACAGGGAAGGAGAGACTAAGTCGGTGGAGCAGTTAGAGCACACAAATGTATTGATAAAGTTTGCCGTCTTATATGGGCACAGTATGTGACACCCCTCCCCCCAAATTACAATAGTAATGTCAAAAATCACTGATCATGGCTCACCATAACAAATATAATAATTAAAAAGTTTGAAATATTATGAAAATTACAAAAATATGACACAGAGACACAAGGTGAGCAACTGCTTTTGGAAAAATAGCGCTGATAGACTTGCTTAATGTGGGATTGTGATAAAAGTTCAATTTGTAAAAATTACAATATCTATTAAGTGCAATAAAGTGAAGCACAATAAAATGAGGTGTGCCTGTATTTAGGAGATAGAAGAATAGGAGGATTGTAAAAGATAGGGGAAAAAATGTTCCTTGGGTGGAAACTGTTTTAGAATGAATCATGTTCCCACAAAATTCATACCTTGAAGCTCTGACCTCCAATATGTAGAGATAGGGCTTTTAAAAAAGCAATTCAGTTTAAATGAGGCCATAAGGGAGGGCCCTTCAGCCAAAAGGACTGGTGCCCTTGTAAGAAGAGGAAGAGACTCTAATGATACTCACACACACAGAGAAAAGGCCATGTGAGGATAGACTGAGACGGTGGCTATCTGAAAGCCATAGAGGACAGGCCACAGGATTAGCCAAACTCGCTAACCCTTTGATCTTAAACTTTCAGTCTCCAGAATTATGAGAAGTAAATTTTGTTGTTTAAAACATCACCCAGTTTGCGATATGTTGTTATGGTAGCTGTAGCAGGTTAATATAGGAACCAAGAGAAGAGAGAGTTTAAAAAAAAGACAGTGATCAAATATGAGAATTACTGCTGAGAGAGAAAGTAAACTAACAATTTAAGTGTCTGTTAGATTAAGAAATAAGTCATTGTTAATTTTGGCAAGAACACTTCAGTGGATGGTAGAGGCAGATCGTAGCGGATTGAAGACTAAAGAGCAAGATTCTCTTTCTGGTAGTATACTGACTAGGTGTTGTATGATGAACAAATGACTTTCTAATTGAATGCTTATTTCACAATTTTTGGTCTGAATATTTTTTTGTTTTGGAGATATTGTCAAATTGATTCCCTCTATACTCTCTGGCCTAAATCTAAATTAGTAACTCTTTCTACGTATGCAGTACCCTACAATTTTCTTATTTTAGTATGTATCTATCTATTTTGTTCACCAATTCCAGTATGTGTTTGTGTGTGTGCATGTGCAATTCTTGGGCAACAGCTGTCCTAAAATTCAACTCATATATCACAGTATTTCTGAAGATAGCATCAGATCTCAATGGTTAAGGGCTCAGTCCTACAAAACTGGCCACTTCTCCACCCTGTTCAGACTCCCATCCCAAGCTGAGGGTTTTACCTGGGCTTCTGACCAAATGGCTATAAATTAAATGTTTCAGTGACCCTCTCCTTGAATTAATTATTTGCTAGAGTTGCTAGCAAAATTCAGAGGAACATTATACATATTACTAATTTGTGATAAAAAGATAAAACTCAGGGACAGTCAGATGTAAGAGCTTCACAGGGCAGGTTATAGGAAATGCGCATGGAGCTTCCATGCTCACTCCTGGTACCCTACTCTTCAAATATTCACGTGTTCACCAACCCAGAATTTTTTTTTAACACAGTTCATTTGGGTTCTTATGGAGGCTTAATTACATAGGCATGATTGATTAAATCATTTACCATTGCTGATTGAATTTAATCTTCAATTCCTCTCCCCTCCCCAGAGATCAGGAATTGGAACTGAAAGTTTTAGTCCTCTAATAACATGGTTGGTGTGGCTCAATCACACATCATTAACATAACAAAAGACACTTTTTTCACTTTTTTACTTAGAAAATTGTAAGGGTTTTAGGAGCTCTGTGCCAGGAATAGTGGACAAAACCCAAATATATAGTTATTATTATAATTTATATCACAGTATCATAGTAATTTGTTTTTAATTATAATTTTTTCCATTTCAAGGCAGTAAGCATTGTGAAAACAGGGACCATATTTGGTTTTTCCATAATCTATGAGTAGAACACACTAGACATTCAGGAAGTATTAAGTAAAATTATAATTAACTTTTATTCAACCATATATCATTAATATCTTTACATGTCAAAATATTTTAATCACCAAATTTCCTAGGCTCTTCAGTTCCCTCTATTTTGAAAACCAGGATATTTTTCTCACATCTTCTTATATCTGACTTGCCTGCCATCTTTTTCCAATAATAAGGGCCTTTATGATTATTTGGGTCCCTTCAAATCATCCAGGATAGTCTTCTCATCTGAGATCCTTAACTTAATTGTATATGCAAAGTTCCTTTTTAATATAAGGTAGATATTCACAGGTTCTAGAGATTAGTACGTGGAGCTCTTTGCAAAGTCATTATTCTGTCTATCACACAAGGTAAAACATATTATGAATGAAGCTCTTATGAACATTTGTGAACAAGAGGTTTTGTGGCTATATATTTTTTATTTTGATTAGTGATGGAATTACTGATCTGTATGGTAAATGTGGTTTAGCTTTATAAGAAACTGTCAGTTTTCCAAAATGATTACAACCTCACAGACACTATATGTGATTTCACTTATTTCTTGTCTCTGTCAACATGTAGAACTGTCAAATTTTAGCCATTAAGTAGATATATTGACATGTCTCAATACAGTAGTGGTTTTAATTTGCATTTCCCCAACCACTATGTTAAGCATCTTTTTACATGATAAGTAGACAAACATATGTCATTTTTTGTAAAGTATATGTTAAAAATTTTGCCCATTTTAATTGCTTTTTTTGTCTTTAATGAAATGTAAAAAAGTGCATAGTGTGTATATAAAAAGAGCTTTTGTCAAATATATGTATTTTAGATATTGTCTCATGCCTTTGGTTTTCTTTTTTATTTTCTTAAATGTCTTTCAATGAGAAGAAGTTTATGTATTTGGTGTAATTCAATTAAAACAATTTTTAGTGAGTATTTTGCCTATCCCAATGCCATTAAGGTTTCTCGTCATGCTCAATTCAAACTCTTTTATACTTTTAGCTTTTACCTTTAGGTCTAATCCATTCTAAGTTAATTTTTGCATATGATTTAAAGTAAGGGTCAAGGCTGATTTTTTTCTAAGATATTTAGCTGTTTTGGTGCCATTTAAAAATATATTGTTTTTCCTACATTGATATGCATTGTCACCTGCATCAAAAATCAATTAAAAATTTGTACTTAGCATTTTAATAATATTTTAAATCTCTTCATAAGTACATATTTATTTTTCCTCTCTTCATCTTTCTTTTTTGAGAGACTTTCTAATGTATGCCTACTTTATAAATACTTATTTATATTATTTGGGTCCTCAATATTCTTAAATTTTGTCTTTATAAATCAATTCTATAGTTTTTTCTCTTCTGTTTTTATCAACTCATTTGTCTTAGGTAAAATTATCATAGGTATAGACAGTAATGACCTACATGCCATGAAAGTTGGTTATAAACCTGTTACAATAAGGTCAGGTGAAATGAAGTTAATATTATATAAAATTCCAGTTAGAACAGAATATTAGAAAAAGTATTTTGTTTCAAAAAACAATGAAACATGATGAAATATATATAAACTTTACAAAAAACGCATTAGGCCTAACAAAAATATTCTTAATAATCTCTAAGGAAACATAAATGAGGATTTGAATAACTCAAAAGATATATTTTGCTTTGGAATAGGAAGATACATTCTCATGGTATGTCACTTCTCACTAATCTATATTTTCAACACAATCCTAATCAATATACCAAAGGGATTTTGCGGTTGTTTTCATGTTTCTTTTTTTATAGTTTTTAGTTTGTGCCTTGAATTCTTTACTCCTGTATTAAATTAAACAAAGTTATATTAAGTTCATCTTGTACAATAAATATGTAAAGATAGATAGGAAATTTTCTAAGAATGGGGAAAATTAGAAAAATGTAATAATAGAGATGGATAGTCATTCAAACTTAAACTATATTACAAATATAAAATATTTTTTGAATCTTTAGCATTAGAGATAAATAAAAGTTTATAATGGCACTAGAGATAAGTTAGACCAAAACAATGAAACAGAATAAAAGCAAAATATACAGATTCAAACATGATTTGTTTTACTTTATGGTAATAATGTCTTTTCAAATTAGTGAGGAAGACAGAGATAATTCTATAAATCATGTTAGATAAAAGTAAAGCTGGGTCTTCACCTCGTTCCTTAAAACAAAATAGATTTTGATGAGTGAAAGATTTAAAAGAGGCATAAAAGTTTTATAAATTCACTGTGAATTTATTTATAATATTGAAATAAGAAAGGCCTTTTTTAATAGGACATAAAACTTAAAGTCCTAAAAAAAGGACAGGTACATTGACTACATAAAAATAAAACATATATTTTTTAAATTACCATAAACTAAGTCAACAGCAAACTGGAAATTAAATCTGCAACATACGTAACAGACAAATAAGAAATTGTCCAAATTTCAAAATTCACATATAAAAACTTGAAGAAGAATCAGCAAAAGTTTAAAAAAAAAAAAAAAGCAGCGTACAGGAATGAAATACAAACGTATAAAATATCTGAAGGGATATTTAGACTCATTCATAACTATATAAAATAATATATTCAGTAAAAGTTATTGAGCACACCTTCTACATGTTGAGAAAACAGTCATTAACAAAATAAACTCAAATCTCAGCCTTAATAGAGCTTACTTGTCAGTGATTAAACTATAGACAATAAACAAAATAAATTAGATGGGGAATTTGTGAAGAAAATAAAGCAGGGAAAGAAGGTGAATTCGAAGAGAAGGCAGGAAGACTGCATTTTTAAACATGGCAACCAGAGATGGCCTTGAACAAAGGAAACAGTGGAATCCTCAATTTCACAATTTCACACCCAATAGATATATGTGTATGTGCAGCAAAATTAGCATATGTAAGAATGTTTATAGAATCATCATTTCTAACAGTAAACGATTGAAACAACTCTATCAACTGTATCAACACTAGATTAAATATAAGTTTTAGTATATTCTCACAAGAGAATTATATGCAACAAGGAATCTGATTCTACTATAATTACAATAAAGCAACATGTTGGAATCTCAACAATATAATAGGAGAAAAAAAGTCAGTTAAGAGAACCTAGATTATGTGGTTTCATTTATATCAAGATTCTAGTAGACAAAACTGATAGAGAGTTATATTAGAATAGTGGTTACCTTTGGAGAGGAGAATGCACAAGGATATGTTTAGGGTACAGGGAATGTTCCATTTCCTGGTCTGAGTAGTGGGCACACAATTGTATTCTCAGAGGATAATTTATTGAGCTGTTCAATTACATGCTTATATGGTTTTAAGAATCACGTGATTTTTGCCATACTTCTCTGCATAATCCCTGTGCCTCTGTAATCAGCAATACTCCACATGATGGCTTCTTCATCATTCTGGGTCCTAGAGTGAAAACAAAGTGGAACAGAGCCTGTTGTCAGCTCATGCTAGATATGTGGCATAAACAGAAAATAAAATCATCCTGTTTTAAGCCACTGAGATTTCGAATGTTTTGTTATTATGACAAACTTTATCTGTCCTAATATACTATATAACCATTCCTAATACTTTCCTAATATTTCAGCAATTAATGTATATACTTTATTTCTATTTATTCTCATAATTCTTCTAAAATTACAGTCTGTTTATTCATAATAATTGCTATTATTTATTTAATTATCTTGTGAATCTTTTCACGTGCTCCTTGATATTTATCTAACATGTACATATCCTTAAACAAAGAATATTCTTGCCTCCCTTTACTGAATACCTAGTTATTATTAGAATTTTCAAACATGCTAAAAGAGTTAGTAGATCTAAATTTACGTCAATAATTTAATTATGAAACAATTTGAGAGGAAAGAGTCCAAGTTGAGTATAGTCTTAGCAGAGCAACAATTTTTGTTTCCTCCCATCTGTTTAGTAAAGCTACTTCACCAAAGGTCACATTTTTGTGGCTGCTTCTTGTTTGACTGGAGCAGGTTCACGCTGTATCTGTACTCAGTCCCTAAACCTGATGCCCACTGCATCAGAGAGAAACCCATTTTGCACTAGTAACGAGCCCTCGCTTCCCTACTGAGATCTGAGCTTGTAAGATTACCAAGAAAATTTGAAACCTTCTTGCAGCTCTGTTTTAATTTTTGTAATATTTATGATTTTTAAAATAATGCATGCACATGTCAATAAATCAAATAATGTTAGTCTTCACAATTTCCATACCTCTCCATCCATACCTTTTCAAAACTTTTGTTTCACTTCTCAGGAGCAACCTGTTTTACCTTCTGCTACCTTCAAAACACCTACCTATATCTTTTTATCTTAATTTCAACATTCCACAAAATATTGATAGATTTCCTAAAATTTCTAAATTCCTAGAAAAAAATTGTTTAGTAAAACTTTAATCTCTTTCATTTCTCAATGCTTGCTGTGATTCTTTCATTTGCTATTAGATTACATTTAATGTTTTAAATTGTTGTTTCCCTATATTTCTTTCCACAGTTCCTCTGTCCTTCCACTTCCCATTGTCTGTGTGCTATGATTTTAAGTTTATACCAGTTTTATTGTTAATACTTACATCCATTTTGCATCTACAACTAAGTCTTACACAATTTATCCATGGGTTGACTAAAGCTGAAAACCATTTAAACATTATTACGAATAAGTGCTAGGATTGCATTCTCTTTCTTGTGTGAATAGTACTGTAACTCTTGAGCCACTCAGAAGAGAATATTAGGAGCATTGAGACAAGATGAATTTTCTTACGTTCAAACAATTTCTTGAAATTAATTGTTTATATACAATTTAATTTTTACTGGAATTTCATATTGCCTTTTCTTTTATCTCGAATAACAGGTTTTATCACGTCTCAAGTTTGGCCCATTCCCTTAATCATACTGTATATTTCAAGTAATCTTTATCTTTAGAGACCTCCCTCCCAGAGCCCACCATTCTGACTGCACTCTAGAACAGCTGCCTTTAGACCTGATACATAATTGCCATCCTGAAAATTTTCTTCATTGTTCTCTGGTGTTCTGTTCTTATGTCTTTTTATTTCTTATTTTGCCAGAGTACAAACTTAGCTAACTTTACAAAATGGGACCTGGGATGTGTGGTTGCTCATTAGATGGTATGGGACCTGGTTGCCTCCTCAATGTCTATTATTTTCTTACTTAGAAACAGCCCCATTTTTTTTTCAGGCTACAAAGTGCCCAAATGAAAGATCTCATCTTTCATCTCAGTAAGTCTAATTCCTAAAGAATTTTAGGGAACAGTCCTGAGATAGGTAAAAATAGTTATTAAGCACTCCACAAACATAAGTGAACCTACTTCTAATTGGAATGCAGAAGTGATGGGAGAAACTCCAGCAGCCATTTGAAACACAAGGCAATCTTAGGAATGGAAACTATTCACTAAGAATAACAAAACAAAAAGATAGAGAGGAGCCTGAGTCCTTGTTGATATTATAGAATTGCTTACAAATATGGCTACTACATATAATTTACATATTACATATTACTTGTCATATTACATATTACTTACAAATAAGGTTACTGGCTACAAACATATCTTACAAGGAAGAGAAAAAACCTTGTATTTCATTTGAACAACTGTTATTTCTAATCTTCATTGCTTGTTACTAAATACAATTACATATTAAAATAGTGGTAAAATTTCTAGGCTTTAGAACATTTAAAAGTATCTTAAGTCTGTCATACTTGTTACTACTTCTTGTGATTATAGAATTCAAGGTTGAAACTTATTTTCCTTTAATGCTGTAAGCATTTCTCTGTTATCTTCCAGTATTCAGTATTGCTGTTGACAATTCTGATGCAAGTCTGTTTTATCCCTTTGTGGACAATTTTTTTTTTCTTTCTGAAAAATTTTAGGATGCTTTGTTTTCCTTGTTCTAAAACTTACAAGAATGTGTCTGGATGTGGGCTTGTTTGTTCCTTTAGTTTTGTGAATGGAAGAGCATTATCCTGTACTAGATTTAGTTTTTAAATGCTAATCAATGGTAGTAAGATAGAATTCAAACGGTATGTTCCTTTAGTACTTCCCTTATCTCCAGGCTCCTTTTTTTTTTTTTTTTTTTTTTTTTTGTCAATAAGCTTTTCATGCTATGTATTAAAAACCCAATATGAAGTTAACAACTCACTTAATTGAAATATCCAGAGCTAGTAAAATCTCCGACATGGCTCTGTTCAGGCTTAGATGTTGTCAGTCTTCAATCTTTTGTCTTTTGGATGTGTCCTTCTTTGACTTTCTTCTTATAATAGTCTCCAACTGCTCCAGTCTTATATCAATCCACCATCAAGTCTGGAAGAAAAGAGTTTCCCAGAATTGAGTCATATCTGCCTGGATTAGTTAATTTGCCATTTCTGTTACAATCTCTGATACACTTTGTAGTTCACAGGCTTTGGACATGAAGCTATCTCTGAACCAATCATAGCATCCAAAAGGATGCAATATTCTGATTGCCCATTCTGGAGCCAGGAGTGGTATAGCAGAAATTGCTAGTTTCACTGAAAATCCTGTCACTCTTTCTACCCTCATAAAGACAACCCTTGGATTTTTGTTGGCTTCATGGCTTCACAGCTTCATTTATCAGCTTCCATTGCAGATAGGTGTATGCGTAAGGCTGTGATGTTATCAACAGCAAGTAAGAAGTGGCACACACTACTTCAGGGAAGGGAATTTAAAGGTACAGCATAGTAGAACAACAAAAATGTGGAGCTTAGATCTGTAACACCAAAGGGCATATTGCCACTCCTGGTCTCTCTTCAGTTTTAATTTACATGAAAAATAAATTTCAACCATGTTTCAAGTATTATCTTGGGTTTTTGTTCATAATTAATTCCAACCTTTTTTAATAAAGATACGATCAGCTTCATTCCAACCATGTGTACTAACAATGAACATAAATGGCTCATGAAAAAAAAAAAAAAAACCTTCTAAATTCACTCTAAAAGTATGGGCGATTATCACTGGTTAAGTAAATACCAAAGTTAAACATGCAGGGTATATAGATAAGGATCAGGAGTGAAGGATTTTGCATTTAACTTTTGGTGAAGCAGTTAGTTGCCTTATAGTGGTAGGTGTCAAGTGTCAGTCCTTCACTCCAGCATTCAGTTGACCCCATCTGCATATACTTAATAGATGTTCCTTGAAGTATATGCCATAAGGAAAGCATCCTTATTCCAGTGCACATGCCAGCTTTTCTTTATTTCAATACTGTTTGTCATTATAAATTGAATTTCAGCCCATATCCTAACCATTACCTGGAAGTCTACAAAACATTTTCCCATAAACTTTTTAAAGCAATTCAATTATTAAAACCAATTGTACTGTTTAAAATAAAAGGCTTTAGAAGCCTGTCAGTTACACACACACACACACACACACACACACATGTGTGTGTGTGTGTGTGTGTGTATATATACATATATATGCATATATATGTGTATATATATATATATATATATACCCACATACATACATACATACATATATATTCAAACTTCATTCCTTTTTAGTTTCTTTAGTGTATAGTAATTAACTGTCTTGAAAGTGTTTGGATTTTGGGGAAAAGCAGCTACATTTAATTTTTTAAAATAATATCAATGTCCTTATTTTGAAAACTAGAGAAAAAACTTTCACTAGTTTTCAGATTTATTTTTTCCAAAGGAATATGTTTACCTTATAATGAAAAATATGAAACTAAAAACATATATTTAAAAAAATTATAAAAATATACTAGAAGTAGACCAGGACTGGCAATTAAGAAAGCAGTAAATTTCAACAAGCCCCTTGGCTCACCATTTTGTGTGCCACTTAAGAGTCATCAGAGAACATAAGATGCTTCATGTCCTTGTCATCTTTTGTCATAGGCAGAATCAAACTCCTCTAGCTATCTGTTCTTAGCCATGAGCATAACCCCCAGACTGTGCTGAGCTTCCTTTCTTCAAACCTTCAAAACTTACTTTCTCCTCATTCTATAAATTGTTCCTTCGCGGTCCTTACTCCAAAGTAGATAAATTCTCCCATTTTCTTGGTTTCCACAGGCTTTTCCTTTCACCTCTACCCCTTTCATGTCTCCACCAACTTCCCCTCACTGTATTCACATCTCTTCCTTTATTCTACAACATTTGTTCTTTGAGCTCCTGAATACATGATTGGTACCCTGATTCTCCTCTAATTGTTCAGTCACTCTATTTCTTTCTTTATTCTTTTAGCTTAAAATTCATGACCCATCACCCTAATCAATATACAACTAAGATTAATATTTTCAATCCAGGTATCTCCAATTTTTTATTGAATAAACCTAGAAAACTCCATCTTTCAATAAATCTGCTGCTGAAAACTAAAAGACAAAATCACATCTGTGCAAACTGATGCCACTAAAACATTGAGGTGTCCAAACAAATCCTTTTGAGTCAGTATATCCCCATTCTCACAGCATATGTCACATCATCATGATTCAAGTCCTGTGTTCCATCTCCCCTCCATCCACTTTAGGAGAAAATGGAGGTTACAATATGGAAACTATATCTGTGTTCTGCCCTTGAACCTACAAAATCATCTGTATCTGCAAACGTCTCTCCCTGCTCCTCTTCTATCAAGGAACTGGTGTCTACAATACTCCATAATATGGTGTCCTGGCTCCTTCCTGTTCCCTCCTGAATCTTTATGTACTTGAATATCAGTTACTATCTCCTCTAGCATTTTCCATATCTTCTTGTCTACTGATCTTTCTTTTTAATGTTTAAATATATTCAAGTCTCAATATATTTTAGAACAAATAAATAAGCTTCTTCTGACCTGTGTGCTTACTTCTCTGTTGCCCTATCCAGTCTTTCACTTCCACCCTAATTTCTTTGAAGTGCTGAAAATATTCACTGTCTTCACTTTCTTAACTCTCACATATTTTCAACTCACTGATGTAACTTTTATTCATCTTTTTGTGAAAACTATTCTCACCAAGGTCATTAATGGTCTTTGCTATGAAATCCAGTTACTTAATTTCTTATCTTTCCTGACTTCTGCAGCATTTGAAATTATCAATCATTTCCTCCTCTTGAGACTCTCTGCTCATTGGACCACTTGATGCAATATTTTTATTTTTTTCTCAAAATTTTTTTTGCTACTTTCCTCATTCATTTTTTTGGCTCCCTTTCCCCTATATATGTCCATTTGATTTTGTAGCTAAAGTTTTTTTTTTGTTTCTTTTTGTTTTGTTTTGTTTTGTTTTTTACTCAAAATTGTTGGTTCCTAATCACTTTGAGAATCTGTTGAAAGCCAAGGTTATGCCAGGAAAAGAAACAAATGTAATGGTTTTTACATACAATGTCAGGGATTTTTACCAACTTTCTAATGTTCATCTATGTGTTCCGCTCCATTCATTCTTCCAAGTATTCATATTTACTTTCTTTTTTTACAAGAACCACTTACATGCTGTTTATTCTATGTCAATATCTCCAGCCACAATTCCTACCTTCCTTCTAAATCCAAACAGGATGTTCTCTCTTACACCTCATACTTACTATGTTCAAGAAGCCACCTAATAGCTTCTTCCCTGCCACCAAACTCAATTTTACTCTTACCTCTAGAGCTAAAGGGACATGAGCAAAAGGACTTTGTCAGTATTCACATTGCTCTGCCCTGGCATCCTTGATAGTGCACATTGTAGGCACTCGGTGGATTTGGGCTGATTGAAGGATTCTATGTATCTTAGCTCAAGAAATTACTCTTCATATGCTTGACACACTCGAAACCTGAGTCTACTTTTTTCCCCAAAACACGAATCATTTTGATTCTAAATTTTTAATTTTATATTTTTTTCTATGCTGTGTAATGGACGCTTAACTCACTCTGGCCTCACTTCCTCTGATTCATTCTCCTTAATATTATCAGAGACATCTTTTTAGAATTCAAATATGCTTATGTACCTCCCTTCTTAAATTTTTCCAATTATTCTGCATGGTTTTGAGTTAAAGTCCAAACTTCAAAAACAGACCTTTAATGTTCTTGCTTCTGATTTCCTCTCCACTCATCCATAACTGCTTTGTTTTGACACAGATTCCATGCCTGACCCTGCCACATGAACAACTAATTTTACTTCTCTGAAACTTCAGCTTTAGGCTATTGCTCATGGCTCTCTGCCTGGAATATTAACACACCTCTGCCTTGTCCAAGCCTCAACTTCAGACTCATTCTCTTTTCCCTTTCTGTATTCCTCCTTTCTGCTCCCCCTCTAGTCTGGAATAAAAGCCCTTTCCTAAATGCTTTCATGGCACCTTGTTCTCTCCCTTTTTTTACCTTTTTCTAACCCTGGTCACATTTGATTTAATTTTTTATTACAGTCACTCCTCCTTGTCCCTATTAAAAGGTAAGTTCCTTGATGGCAAAACCTGAACTCATTTATTTATTTTTTTCATGTTTAGTATAGTGCTCAATAAATATACACGGAGCAAATTAATCCCATCTCTTTCAGCTTTGTTCTCTACATGGTCTGATTCTCCTAGATGAAACATCCAATGTTTTGGATTAGTTTCTTGCACTTCACTGTCACTTTCCAAATAAGCCTGAGTCATGGAAGATTTACTTAATGCAGGAAATGAATAGAATAAATGTGTATATAGATTGAATGCCATGGTAATTAAATCATTAGTGCTAAACACTAGTATCAAGATTAGAGCATGTTCACATATGTTTTTATTTGTCAGAAGCAATAAGTTAAGATGAAACCTAGTTAATTATAGACTGTGAACACGAAAGAGTTTTCCGGGTGGTCTTTTATAAATCTTGAAGAAAGGAAAGCAAAAGGCCAATGTTTGTATTTCTCCTGACTTCTTTATTAAATATAATACTGACCTTCTGATACTTGGGCTTGTCAGAATCGAACTGGAAGTATTCTTGCATGTATAATACTATTGTTTCAGACATTCATAAGCGGTTTTATTTGCCTTTTTTTGACTTTCTCTTCTGTGTTCTCATCCTTCTCCTTCTCAGTCTTCCAATCACCCTCACACAAATCTTATATCCTCAGTCGAACCTCTTCTAGCCTCTCTTTGTCATTCATCTCTTACCAGCTGTTGATCTCCTGCCATCTCTCTTTGCCCCTTTACCACCAATAATTCCAGATTAATGTGGTGAAATAGTTATGTGAACTTGTAATGCATATTTATTTTCAGATTTTTTTTTTTTTTTTTTAGTTTTGAAAATCTGAACGTTTGTTACAAAGTTTGTTACATAGCTCTTGGTGTTTTTGTAAGGCATAAAAAACCCAAAATATGTAGTGTTGTCATTTTTCTCTGGTATTGAAATCAATAACCCTACCCCAAGGACAGGCATTGTTATGTCTATAGAGAGGTTGTCTCTTCTGAGACTGAGTAACTGCTCATTCTTTCCTGCAGCCAAAGAGAGGCAGCCCATCATGTCCACATTTACCAAACAGATATATGGCTACTAATGTAGCTGATTGGATACTTGATTTTGAGATATATGCTTTTATAATTATGAAAACGGTCTTGCCTCCACTCAGGACATCGCTAAGTAATTAATAAATTAATATTATTCTTTTTAAAGTAAAGGGAATTGACATATCCCCTTTATTTTAAAAATAAAGGGAATAAAGGGGATATGTCAATTCCCTGTGAGTAAAAGGAAAACTTGTTACCACATGAGCTATTTAAATAGGCAGTAAAGGAGCTTCTTCATACGTAGCACATGAAAACATTAGTAAAATACTCTAAGACTGTGCATATATAAGAATAGCTTTTTCAGCAGACATGAATGGGTGAATTTAGGGTACAATAAGCTAAACCTAACCCAATGTTAACCATCCTAAATAAATTTCCACTGAGGAGATAAGAGAATGTTCTCCTTTAAAATTTCTAAAATACGATTTTCTCTTTATAGCTGGAAAGGCTGTAATTCTGACCACAAATCATTGTTTGGCTTCAAGGATCACCCAGGGTGTCGAGAGTAGAGTGTAAGCTTCGTTCATTCATTGCATAGACAAAGTTTGCTCTTGGCCTACTCAGTGATTTAATAATTTCTGGCTCACATATGACATCTCTTCTAAGACTGCAACATCAGGGTGTGAGTCTGGGCCCCAAAGGGAAGTTGTAAGGGGAGCAGAAAGTTCTGAGCTATGGACTTGAACAGCTGTTTGGTGGTGGCAACAGCAGCTGTTATAAAGAAATGTCTTTCCTCACAATGTGCTTCTTTTGCTCTCCTGTCCCCTTTCTTGTCAATAGCCAGTCAACATTTATTGATTGTTCAGAGGCTAAGGGCTAATTCTTCTGCATAAGCTTATCCATCTGCCCCTTTTCTTTTGGCTTACATTGTCTCTCTAGGGTTTTATTTTGTTTTTATAAACATATTTCTATCTGCCTGCTTCTTCTCACCATATGGCAATTCTGATATATATCTTTTTTGTTGGAGGGGAAATGTGAGACAACAGGAAAAATGAGAGTCTCTAATGGAAAAAAAGATTTAGAACACTTATCATAGGAATGTATAGTTTGATAAATGTTTTCTTCAACATTATTCTAATCACATTACTATCAAACTTTTTTCAGAAATAAGAAAGACTGATTTCCAAAAATACAAATGTTGTCTGCAACCAATGTCTCCCATTCTCTCTTATCCATCAACATTGAACAATCCAATTTGACTTCTTCCCTTAGTACTCCAAGACAACTGTTTTTGCCAAATCACAAATGGCTTACATATGACAAATTAAAGAGTATTTTTCAATTACCATGTTCCTAAAATTTTCAGCAGCATTCAAGTTATTCAGGAGTATTCACTTCTTTCTTCATGAAATATCATGTGACTCCCCTGACTTCACACTCTCTTAGATTTCCCCCTCTCTCCCTCTGTGACCACACCTTCTTATTCTTTCCACAGTGTCATTGCCTCCACCTGCTCTGCAAGTGTATATTTTGCAGAGATTTTCCTCACTCATCTTCACATCTCTTCTCATTCAGCTTCATGGCTTTACATTCCATCTATCTGTTTACAATTTTCAAAGTTCTAGCTCTAGCTAAGATTCCTTTTTGAACACTAGACTTTAAATCTGACTGAGATTTTTTTACAGCTATGCTTGGATTTAATTTAGATAAAACCAGACTCAAACAACCCCGACCACCTTCGTCTTACTCAGTTTTCTGTCTTGGGGAGTCATTGCCCCAAAGTTGAGCACATCAGAAACA
Organism: Eidolon dupreanum; assembly: GCA_028627145.1. Taxonomy (NCBI): domain Eukaryota; kingdom Metazoa; phylum Chordata; class Mammalia; order Chiroptera; family Pteropodidae; genus Eidolon; species Eidolon dupreanum. The sequence continues at coordinate 53,067,328 of CM053502.1, forward strand.
TAGGAGTCTTTCTTGTTTATTTATTTTTTTTCAGTGCTTATATAAAATGCTTCGGTGCTGAGTCACTTTAACCTTCCTAGTATTTCAGTAATTCATTTTTTTTTTTAATTTTTCACTGTTACCACTCTAATCTATGTACTATCTTCTCTGGCCTGGAATATAGCAATAGTTTTTTAAGTTGCCTCTTCCATTCTTCCCCACTTCATTTCATTATGTAAAAAGAATTTATAATGAATTTTAAATTTTAAACCCTCACAATGTTACTATCTGGCTTATAATCTGTCAGAGGTTTCCTGTTGCACTTGTTATAACATTCATTCTACTTAACTCATCTCCAAGCTCCTGAGTGATCTGGTCCTGCTGACCTCTTCATCCTTATCTTGTGATCTACACTCATTCAGTCCCAGTAGACTCTATTGCTGGTCTTCACACATCTTCACACATGCCTCCATCCGAAAGGTCTTTCCTCAACTCTTCTCATCCAGGCTTCTTCTCATCCTTCAGGTATCATCTTAAATGTCAATTTCCCAGAGGGGCCTTTTCTAATGATCTAATCTAAATTAGATTTCACCCACCACTTTTTGGTCCACATCATATTGCCCTATTTTTTTCTTTATAAAATTTATCACAATGTGTGTGGGGGAGGGGACTTTCTTGTTTAAGGCCTGACTAGCTGCTAAAATGTGAGCTCCATGAGGCTTGGTGTCCATATCTGGTTTTGTTTATTTGCTTGCTTGTTTGTCTTTCTGGTGTGCATATATTAACAATCACACAAGTTTAGTTAATAATTATATCACTATTGCCTAACAATTTACCTGGCAACAAAAAATATTGCACTCCCTACCTCCAAAATCATTAAAGAAAGATAGGCTAATTGTTGTACAAACGCTGATAATCTATACACAGAATGGATGACAAACCAGTGTAAGTTAGGCCACCTGGCAAAAACTACAGAGTAGTTTGAGACTAACTGGAAGTCAAAGCAGAGAGAGAAAATAGAAAAGAAAAAGAAATATTGTTATATGGGCAACACTAGGGACTAAAGTAAAAATAAAGGAGACAGCCATCCACAGAAAATCAAACCTAAGAAGTCAGAAAAATTAGTTTTGGGCATGTTTTAATATTTTGGAACATCTAACCAAGTGTTTCAGGATGGACATAAAACACCACTTGTGAAACAACGCCAACAATTCTGCTCAAAATCAGTTTAATCAGGTTGTTAAATCCAAGTGTATACACAGTTTAGATCATGGTAGATAGGAATTAGGGAGAGTCCCTAAGAATGCTTTGGAGGAAATACCATGTCTGGAAATGTGCTCCCTCTCCAGATGGGAATCTGTTTTAAGTTCCCAAGAGTGTCAGGACAATGGAAGAATTCAAGGTATTTATAGTGGATGTTGTGGTCGACTCCCTAATACCCAATCCTCACAGTCCAGCTGTTGGAGCTGAGTCCAGCTCAGATAGTAGACATTCATTAGTCTAAATCAGTTATGGTCATCCCTCAAGGTCTCACATCTAAGCCACAGAGATTGGCTAAAAGAAATGAGTGTGTGGCCTTATTCAGGCCAATCAAGTGCAAGTGGAAATTTCTGGAGATCATAGAAAATGTTTCCTGATTACAAAATGAGGAACACAGAAAGAGATAATACTTTCTTCTAGAATTTGCAGTGTGCAGATGTGAAGTTAGAAATTGGCTACCACCTTAAGATAAAGCCAGCATTCCGAGGAGGGCAGAGCCAAGGAATTGAAGAGAGGAGGAGACTCATCACCAGAAGAAGCCAACCCTAAATCACACTCCCAATTAGAAGAGCAATAAGTAGCTTTTAGATTTAGCCAGTTTAAGTTAAACATTCTCTTATTTGCTGCAGAAAGCATCTTAACTGATAAAGTAGCTAAGACATGCAAGAAGCAGGAAGAAGAAAACACAAGGCAAGCTTTCTCTAAAATCAAATTTTGTAAGGTAGTGGGATGATCTATTAACCCCGATACTTCAGTCATTAGTCTAGAATGGGGAGAAAGCTACTGATTGCCTGCTAGCTTCATTGCCCACCGGTTCAAACTGGAGTAGAGTTAAGATGGGACAGGAAGTGACAGTGTTCTCTCTGAACAAGAGAACAATAACACTCTCTTACCTAAACTTGCAATGGAAGATATTTTGTTTGTTTGTTTGTTTATTTGTTTGTTTGTTCTTAAAGTGAATACAAAAACCAAGTAAATAAAAAAGGTAAGTTGGGATACATTCATTAATTTACCATCAGTTCATTGTAAAACATTATGTCAATATGATACTGATGATCATTATAACAACAACAATATAAACATCGACAGTAATAGAGAACATTTGTTTAGATCTTACTATGTGCTGAGCACTATTATAAGCACTTGTGATGTATTATCTCCTTCAAATTGCATATGAAGTAGGAACTTATTAATCTCCCAATATTACTGACAAGGGAATCAAGGCAGGGAAGGTGAAGTGACTTGTCCAAGGTCATGCTGCCATTAAGTGGAAGAGACTGTTTTTTAAACAGGAAATCAGGTGCTAGAAGCTGAGATTTTCAAGCATGATCTTGAATTCTAAATTATTGTGGATCTATAAATCAAAACAGAAGATAAAAAATTGATTTTGCTTTCATGGAGCTTACAGTTTGTCATGTTCTCTTTAAACCCAGCAATAAGAATATTTGCTTCCATTTTTAAATTCAGTGGAGACTATGTCTATATCATATTATACATTCAACAATATTTTTGTGACTGTTGGTGAGTTCTTACTGATAATTGTCGACATAATTTTACATTTATGATTCTTATTTTCAAACATTAAAATAATAAAGAACATAAACCATAATAAACATTACTAAGGAATTTAAAACTTTCATTGGTAATTTATCCTATAAGAGGGTCATATATGTTTCATTTTGTTTTAATTACCAAAACAAAACAAAACAAAAATTCTCACATTTCATTATTCCAATGACAGGGAAAGCAGTTTTTACCATGTGAGAACATAAGTTTCCTTGAAAAAGGAGATTATTTCCACGGTTTACATAATGCAAGGCTAAGTTATTACCTATAAAATCATTCAGGAAAACCCCATGTGTAACCGATTGAATATCTAGACTGTAATATATCAAATATGACTCTGTTTCATATGCTTACAAAGCTAATCCATCACGCAATTTAACTTGGGACATTAGATAGGTGTAAGTCTTTCAGACCTAAGTGAAGAAAGGCAAAACATTAAAACCCCTTAAGCTTTCTTTCAGACTTTTTGAATATGACATCCCTGTCATCTTTGAGAATGCATATAACTATAATTCCCCTAGCTGCAGTAAACATTTAAATATGTTGGTTTTTTACTCCCAGGGGGGCTCCAAGCTGCTCTGCCAAATCTGTTAATGTAGAAGAATGAAGTCAAGAAGAAAATCTTAAAAGACCTGAGAGCAAGTCTGAAATTGAGAAGAGAAGACAGAAGTAAGAATGGGAGTGATGAAAGATCAATTTATCATCATCCACAAAATGGAGTCATTCACCTACAAAGAAATAGAATAAAAATGCTTGTTAAGCTGGGAAAATATGCTAGTCATCATGCATAAATCCCAAGAGAAAGGATTTTATATGTTGAGACTACTTCTTCACAATATCACCCCTTCCTTCTAGTGATAAATATTAGAAAGATATATACATATTAAAGCCCAGAGAAGTTCCTGGAAGTATAGGAATATTGAAAGTTGTGATTTGTGAAGAAAGCATTTGTTAAGTATTAATTAATAATAGTTTCTTTGAAAATCCTTGGGTGTGGCTATAATAACCTCTCTGCACAATTATCATAAATAGTTTATCTTATATAAAGCCAGACATTAACTTCCTATCTGACTCCCTATGTCTGAATCCATCTACCCACTACCACTGAGGGAACGTGATTCTTATTCCTTATAATGAAAAGAGCTCATGAGTCAAATTCAGAAGCAATAATTTTTAATACTATTGTAACTACTTTTAACTATTTGAGTTGGCTGGTTACTTACTTTTGTGAAGCATCAGTTTTCTTACTTAGAAAATGGCTTACCTCCTTCACAATGTTGAGAAGAGTCCTAAAATAAATATGTGAAAGCGTATCATCTCCTTCTTCCTTTTTTCCTTTTTTTCCCCCAAACTTTGGAAACAATCTTGGTCTTAGAGTAGCCCACATATAAGCAAAGTGACATATTTTTATAATACTTTCCTTGCAGTAATTGTGATTGTTGTTTTGCTTATATGCTTCAATTTAATCATTAAAATAATCACTAAATACTTATTATTATCTCTATGTTATATATCAGAAATATGAGATTCAAAAAGTTTTACTATGTCATTTATTTATCTAACAGTATTTGCTGAGTATTTACTATGTTCTAGGGATTAACCTAAGGACCATGGACACAAAAATGACTGTGCAAGGGTTTCCACCCTTATGATATCACATCTGGTGAGAGAGAAAGGCAACACGCAATGTTAACATACTCTTCATGGCCAGGGCAACAGGGGAAGAGTCCTGTGGCTCTTTTCACTACAGCAGCTTGACTCATGTTCAGTAAGGGCTATCGACCTCACTCTTACTCACTCATAATATAACTGGGATCCTGCTGCTTTTTCTTGAGACTTACCCTGTACTTGGAGGTATATCTTCTCAGGATAATATACCTCTTGAAATCACCATGCCACACTTTTTTTATAATATGTCACCTGATTATATCTTTTTCCTTGGTCTTACCCACTCGATGCCAACAAGCAATGAGAACTTTTTAAGTCCCAGGCCTTATGCTATGTTCTGAGGATAAAATATACACATAAGGATAAAAGATAATAAAAATATATTTTTAATTGCTGTTCTTAAAAAGTTTAGAATACAATAAGGAAAGACTGTCATTAAACAGATAAGAGTAAAGTACTGTAGATGCCAAGATAGAGGTTTGTAAAAGATGAAGTGAAACATAAACTTGATCTTTATTATATGCTGGGTCTGAGGGTGGCTTGACATTAAAGGTGAAGGGTTCAGTTTCAATATACTGTAACTGAATTGACTGTGGCACAAGGAAGAGTCATGCCCAGATGGATATTTAGACTTGAGCTCAGAGGAAACATTTTGTTTAAAGATATAATTTTAGAGTAAAATGCATATATATATATATATATATATATATATATCATATGAAGCAATGAAAAGGTGGGTTGCTCAGGGAGAATGTCTAGAGTAAAGAGAGAGAGGAGGGCCCAAGGAACACAGAACATGGAAGAACAGCAGAGTTAAGGAACAGGAAGGGGTGAACACAGGCATAAATGCCATCTTTGTAAAGAACATCCTCATCTATGATTGAGAGGTTAGGCTTCATTGATCTTCATATGTTTGTAAGCAGCTTTATGACAGAACCACATTTCAAAAATACTTGAATAAAATCTATCTTCAATATTGTTAAGAAAACACTGAATTGTCATTCTGATGAGAAAAGTTCGTAAGGTTTTTATTAAAGCAAATAAAAAAACGGATAAAAAAAGTTCTTCATGGGTGAATGGATAAAAATGTGATATATGTTAACACACACAAACATACTCATACACACACACACACGCAAACACACAGGAGTATTATTGAGCCATGAGAAAGAAGAAAATTCTGCTATTTGTGATAACGTGGAATGATCTTGAGGGCATTATGTTAAGTGAGATAAGCCAGATAGGGAAAGACAAATGCTTTCTAGTATCACTTGTATCAAAATGTGGAATTGAAAACAAACAAAACAAAACAAAATAAAAAAACAAAAGCTGATTTCAGAAAAAGAGAGAAAGAAATGATAGTTTTCATGGACTTGGTAGGGGGAGGGGAAATGAGTGATATAGATCAAAGGGTACAAATTTGCAGTTATAAGAATAAATTCTGAAAATCTAATGTGCAACATAGTAACTATAGTTAATAATATGGTATTGTATACTTTAAAGTTGCTAAGAGTAGATCTTAAGCATTCTCACCACAAAAAGAGAGAGAGAGAGAGAGAGAGAGAGAGAGAGAGATAACTATGTGAGGTGATAGTTGTGTTGATTATCTTCATATTGGTATTCATTCTACAAATTATATGTATATCCAATCATCATTTTGTAGACTTTAAATATATACAATTATATTTGTCAATTATTCCTCAAAATAATTTTAAAAAAGAGAAAATGGAAGAAATCCACAAATTCAAGGCCTCAACACATGTCTTAATGTCCCCAAAGAGCTTTAGTTTATATATTAAATAGTGATATTTTATCTAAAAGTGTTATCTTCAAAGTTTTAGAAATATTATATTTACCTAGCTATATAATTTTATAGCTGTTCTCATTTAAGCATCTTTCTCATATAATTAACCTTTTATCTTTCAAACCATTAGCATATTATAATACTATAGTGATTACTAATCTGTTTAATTCTATTCTCAATTTATTTTGAATAAATGTGCTAATCTTAAAAGAAATAAATGATGTATTGTATTTCTTATCTTTCAGCAATTAAAACAAATAATCTAATGGTTAAATTTTTGCTGTATAATTTTTTTTTTTAATTTGAAAACTTATTCTTCAGGGAAAAATGTTCTTGTTTCAACCTTTGAACCAAGACCTAGGCTTTGAGAGAGAATTATAAGAAAGAAGCTTGTAGGTGTTTTAAAAACTGCTTAATTAGCAATTCCTAAAATATGGTACTCAGATAGTAAGTACCAAGGCGTAACATTAGGGGAGTGGTGGGATGAAGCATAGTTTGTGGTCAAAATAAGTTTGAAAAACGCTTTGTTAAATTAAATTAAAGAGAATTCTTATTGTAGGACTTCTCAGAACCTTTAATGTACTCGTTTTCATGGCAAATACGTTAGGAAAAATTTGCCTTAAATGCACTGATCAAGGAACCAGAAAACACAAGTGATAATACATAGCAGAGATCAAAATGGATGTGACAGGGAGTGCCATGGTTGGGGACTGCTTGTATCACTCAAGTCAGGAAAATTGAAAACGTGGATTGGAATAGAGACCTAGTTCAGGTGTGCAACTGGAGCAAAATTTTTCTGCATTGCAAATAGAGTCTATTCTTGACTTTCTGAAAAATTGCTACTTGCTTTACCAAGTAGAAATTTGGGTTTCCACTTTCTTTTCAAAGTAGAAGGTCCTAGTCTCTTGTTTGTCACCTTATCTCCAGTGGGCAGAACAGTGCCTGTCACAGAGAAAGTGCTAACAATTATTTATCGAATAGACCAAATAGTAAATCAATGGTGGTAGAATAACAGTTACTAAAATTATATCATTTAGAGACTTTCCAGTGGTTGATTCTCATGCAGAAACCAAGACTTCCAGGTGTATCCTAAGCCTGTCTCTATTTTGAGAGAGTATATCTAATGGGTTCCCTATAGGAAAAGTTTGCACAGCATTGGCAACTAGCTATTGCATATAAAGACATAGTTAAGGGGGGATATCAACGAGAAAACAATACAATTTTAAAGGATGCTGACTGCCTTTGTGCAGTATCTTCTTGCTTATTAAAGAATGTTTATTATAAATCTAATCATAAAACTTGGATTTTTATATTAATAATGCCACACATTTTAAAAATAATTTTCAAGTCTCTTCCAAATTAACCAGCTCCATTAATCCTGAAAAAGATGACACATAACCATTTTAAAAAGAGCAAAAGAGTAAGCAGATCAGATGAATGATTTGTCCTAGATCACAAAAATATTTTATGGAAAACCCAATGGTACAACTTATCTTTTCCAGTTTCTACTCCTTGTAACACATAGAATAGTAAACACTAATTCCATTTGGTCTGCAAAATCTCCTGACTTATAATGAAATGGGAACTTTTTAAAAAATTGACTACTGTAGGAAGAAAAAAAGTTGACATGACTAAATCTCCTAACATAATAAAACAATCATAAGACCACATAAAAGTCATCTAAAAAGCTGGGTGATGAGAAGATCAAAGATTCTTATGTAAGGACAAGACAGAAGCCAAGCTTCAGAATTCAAAGCTTTTGTGAGCTCTAATCATTTTACTTGCATTCATAAAATCTTAAACATTTTCTCTCCACTTTTTGATGTATAATATTCAATCAATTGTAATGGAATATAAGTGGATAGCGCTTGTAATGGCCCCTAAACATGAAAGTGAAAATTCTGGCACATGTACAGCATCTCCTCCTAGAGGGGAAAGTGAACCTTTTCCTGCATGTTCAGATGTTTTTGGAAAAGAGAAAGAACTTTGAGATCAGTGCCATTTTCATTCTTTTCCTTCCAGGTTAATTAAAATAGAAAAAAATTATTTTTTCTTTTTTTCTACTCTAAAGTCAAAGGAATGACTATATTGTTGCTATAAAATATTTTTTTCTTTTTTAAGTGGATTTATAAATTTCTTTATAAAGATATATAACAAAAATACACAATAGATATAACAGGAATGAAGGACCCTATTGTGATTTTTGTGGAAGAGGGCATTTTCCTAGGTTATTGAGATTTTTAATTATAGGTGGAGCGAAATCTTCATTATTAATCTGCTTCTTATGCTACTGCACACCAGCTCAGAGAGCAGGCATTAAAACTCCATGTGATTAAAAAATTCATAAGTCCTTTAAAATTGTACATTTTGACAGATGAAAAGAATACAAAAATATTCACAAACTCCTTAGCTAGTGAACTGTGAGCTTTTAACAGAAAAAGAGATTGAAAGGCAGTATTTTTTCAAAGGATTGGCTGTATACAACCACTTCCTCAATTTTTCTTGTGTATATTTATAAGATTAAATATATAAAAGTGCAACTCGTGTGGTAGTATTCAAACAGTTAAACAACCAGCTTCTACTGAGAAAACATTTTGTTGCAACAAAGAGTTTTTAATCCCAAATTCTCTAAATGAGTATAGATAGGAAGTTTTTGTGGTAAGAAATGAGAAAAGACAGAAGAAAAAAGTATTTAAGTAGTAGCAGACAGTGTACAAAGTAGCACTGAGACTAGAAAATATTCATTTTTTACCTTTGCATGTAAGGAAAAACCAGAAAAACACCTGCTATTAAAGCCCCAGAAAATTTTCACATTGGACATTGTGTTTTTATAGAGAACAAAGAGAGTTGCATCTCTTAAATTTTCTTTCTTGAAGCATTTATGTAACAGCAATTAGAAATAGATATCAAAGTAGCTTCTAAGTTGTGAATAGTTTAGGCAGAATGAGTCTGTATTTATATGACTGAACACTGAATCATCACTGAGAACATTCTGTTGAGAGCATATCTCCCTTGTTACAAAGAAATGATTGGCTCATCAATTGCCATCAGGGGATCAAGAACTAGAACATTTAAATGAGAGAACATGCAGTACAGAGAAAATGGATGAAAAGGACAAGAGCAGAGATATGGTCTAGTCAGTCACCGGAATAATGAGGGGTGCTAAGGAATCCTAAAGTAATAGTACTTGTTCTCCATACCATTTATAATTTCATATATATGTGTGGTGTTTCAGAGTGGATATTCAGTTTATTATTGCGTCTTTTTAAAGCTCCTATTTGAAAATTTTTTTTCTGCCAATATTTATTAAAGAAAGGTATTGTTTATTAAAGAAAGTGTAGATCTAGCCAACATTTGTTATTTTTATTCTAGGACTCTGAGTGAAAAATCACATAAACATATCACTCAGAGAATGGTGTCTACACAGAATCTATTGTTACTGAGTGACTTTAATCAAAACTACTTTGGGAACTGTAAAATGTCAGATTCTACTTCATTATAAAGGCAATGTGCTACAGGGAAATAATTCCAGCTCTAGGGGAGAAGTTGTGACTACCAGTCCAGCCACTCATTCATCAGCTATGTCTCTATGGGAAAGTCACTTGTAATCCGATACTTTTCATATGTTTAAGAGAAGATGATAATTTTGTCTGTTTTCTAGGACTATAGACACTGAAATAATGTATGTGACTCTCATTATTTTTCTTGTTTTCAACATAAATAATGACTCATAAAATAACACTTTACAGCTTAAAAGTACCTTCAACTACTTTATCCCATTTAATTCTCACAGCAACACTTTGAAGCAGATTGTATTGTTTCTATTTTTCAGATGAGAAAATGGAGTCAAAGAGGTCAGCACCTATGCCATATGATCAGGAAAATAAAGTGTCAATACTAAAATTCTGATTTGCTGATGTTCCACACAGCTATGTGTTATGCCAAATCATTTCATCATAAATATTCTTGTTTTATTCTACTTTACAGAGTCAACAAGGGATGCTAGTCATTTTACATCTACTAGAATAATTCTAGCAATGGGGAAATTCTCACTTCCTGAAAAAATTCATTCTATTTTTCAATACTTTCACTTTTAGAAAGGTCTTCACCTTGATCTCAAATCCACCTCTTTATAACTTCCACTTATTATTTTTCTATTTCTGTTCTCTAAATTTATGCAAAATAAATAAAATTCTTGTTTAACTGAATGGCTTTCACGTTATTCCATAGTGCTGTCTGTTTTGTAGAAACTAATTCTTTCCAAAATACTCAGTTTTCAGTTCCTACTCCCCTCATCATCATCATGACTTTTTTAACTCTGGAAACACGTTAACTGTCAAAGTTACCTTTTTTCTTATGTCTAGTACAGTGCTTATAATACTGTGTAAGATTTTATGTTTATTTTTTTTATCTGTCCTGTTAGATTATACACCTCTCCCTGGGGACTGTGGAGGAGTTCATGATAGTCAGTTTTGTTTGTTTATTTCCTTAGGACCTAACATAGACCTTGGTACATAAAAACCCTTAATAAACAACATGTTCAACTAATAAACTAAAATGTTAATTGAATTTAATGCTATTAAGCAGCATCCAAAAATAGAAATTAAATTTCTGGGTAAAACAAGGTACGGTTCAACTTGATTATATATTCAGACCATGCTACCGTATGACAAAAGATCCTTGATGTGCTAAGGAGAGGGAGATGCCACCCTTCAAAGCCAATGACAGAATCTAAAGAAATTTCACATGAGGGATAACAGGTCATTCGTTATGTAATCTGGAATTAAAAAGATGAGTATACTTCCATATAAAGCAGACATAGTTAAGAGATTAATCCTACAAAATACATTAGGATCATATTATGGAAGGTGTTGGATATCACAAGAAGAAGTCAGGATTTTAGCCTCTGAACAATGATGGCCAGCAAAAATTTCTAAGCAGAAAAGTTGAATGACTTTACATTATTCTCTATGAAATGTCATTTTATTGGAATTAGCTCATCATTCTCCCTTTGCCAAATGTAGATCCTGAATACTCGTCATCTCTGAAGGCGATGAACAGGAGCCCTTCTCCCTTAAATCTGTGCAAGCTGGATCTTCTGAAGAAAAGAACTAATCAAGAAGTAAAATGAATACAAACCTTTCTTGTGCCTCATTGCCACTTCTACTGAGAGAAATACTGTGACTCTCACCCAACCTCTCCTTGGAAGTTGTGCTGTGTGAAAAGTAAGTAAATGGACCCCAAGAGCATATCAAAAAGCCTCTCAGAGCTGTGACAGAGCACATTTTACAAAAATGACATGAAGTAGGTTTTTTTTTTCTTTAGTAAGGATTTTTTTAAATCACATTGACATTTAGCTTATTAGAGCTAAGTTTACAAGACCAGTTCCTGAGGAGTTTTTACCTAAATCAACTTCTATTTTATATAGATAAGATGAGAAAATGTTGAAGAAATATGACTTTCCCTCTCAAATCTTATTTAAAATAAAATTACATCATTTTTTTTACCATACGAAGCATATATCTTACCTCAAACTCTCAGGGAAACAGGTATACCCAGCAATAGGTTTAATCTAAGCTAAATGCTATATTTTCTTATTCAGATTGATAGTTTATCTTTTCTTTCCATGATGTCTTTTTTTAAAATGAGAAAAAGCATACTTCCATTTATAGATTCTTAAGAATATAATTAAAAATAAATTAGAAAGACTTTTATGGATGGACATGGGAAAGAAATAAAGAAGATACATATAAAAAACCTTAAGAGTATTATCTAGTAAATGACACTGGTTTAGTATCTAACAACTCCTGCAAAAAAAAAAGAAAAGAAAAGAAAAAGAAAAAAGAAAAAGAAAAAGAAAAAAGAAAAAAGGAAAGAAAAAGAAACAAAAAAGAGAGAGAGAGAGAGAACTAACTTTTGTGGAAACTGTAACATGCACTCAGAAAGTTGGATGTGTTCTTTTTTTTTCCCATTTAATGCTCACACCATTCCAATGAAGTAGGTATTATATTCCCCAATTCACATCTAAAAGAAACTGAGCTCCAAAGAGTTCAAGTAACTTGTCAGTTTCACATAATAGTTTCTGACAGAGCCTAGTCTTAAACTTGAGCATATCATATTGGAAATTCTTTGCCTCTTTTTCTTTCTCATATTAACACACTGAAAACTAAAGAAGAAAAAACAGAGTTCTATAAACAGGGTGTGATTTGTAAGAATAAAGTCACTTAGTCTAAGTCAATGAAGATGATTTTAAATCTATTTTTTGCCTCAATGTAATAATAATAATATTTAACTACCCATATTAATATCTTATACTTTGGTTAGCTCATTCCATGCCAGTCATACGCACAATGCAGAAATATGGTGAAGATCACTTAATAAAGATAAGAATAATTTTCATTTATTGATGTTGGCCATCCTATTAGGATCTATATTCATGATTATCTCTGTTGTGGAAAACAATCGTGCAGTTTGGAAGGAATTCAATGCTACTACCTGGGATAAAAGGAAAGTAGAGTTGGGCTTAGGAAGGGGAAGGAATTAGGAAAATGAACACAGCAGAAGATGTTCAACATCAAGAGATGAATAAAAAGATGAAAGTATGGTGTAAACAAGGTTAAGTGCAATTTAACATTTAAAAAAATCAGAATTGCAATAGCAACAATACCAAAAGCATAAGTTACACGAGTACACTAAGTAAGTGTGTATAGACTAAGTTTTTAATTCATCCTGTGACTCACACCCACCCAAACTTCCTGTTTCTCAACCAAGCAACCACTACAAGATGTGTATCCACTGTAAATGAGATGCTTAAGGATAAAGAAGAAAGCAGGAAGGGATAATGTCATGACAGTGTCCGTGGTTCAACACAGCGCAAAAAAACACTATGGCTGTTTACTGATTTCTGTGTTCTGGAAATAAAGAGAAATAGTAGAAGAAAAATCACAGTAGGGAAAGAGACCTGAGGGTTGAAAGGAAACTTCCTGGTATCAAGGGAAATATATGTTTTTATGTTATTTGTGTTGCATCCTCTTGCTTTATGTCATAGGTTTCTTGGTACCCTGCATGTTGAAGGTACCCTGTAAATGTTAACTTAATCAAAAATAAAAGGAATAAAAGTAAGAGATGAGATTCATTTAAGAAGGAACAAAAGGAGAATTTGCCTTTGCATAGATATAAACCTGGTCAGGGGCTAAAGGGGGAAAAAAATCATGAAGAGAAAAGGGTTGCCAATCATACAAATGTAAATACTCAAAGATATGTGAGATTTGAAGGGGAAGATATATGACCACATGTGTGATTTCCTCTGTAAGAAGAAAGATCAGATTTATGAATATACTACATTTCATCCCCATTTGAATAAGAAATATTATTTTGGGTTATGAGTTATCTGCTGCATATAGTAATGGTTGGAAGAAGATTTTAATTGCATAAGAAAAAAATGTAGAAGAAAATTTGGTGATTGGGGAAAAACACAAAAAAAATGTAATATGTGGACACATTTAATTGCAAACAAAGCCAAGGATATAGTCATAAAGACTGTCTGTTAATTCCTCACTGTGTGACAAAAGTGGCTCATTATGCTCTTTCCAGGCCTCAGTGTCTTCGTCTGCGAAATCAGAGGATTAAATTAGGTTATTTCTAATTTAATAAAAACTTATTTACATAAACAAAGTAGCAATCTGGAATGTACTTTAAAAAAAAATGGGCCAGTCAGATTGAAAAGAGCTAAATAAGAGAATTATTGTTGTGCTGTATAAAGAAAAAGATTCCTACTTTTTAAATAAGACTAATGACTGAAAATTTTTACAAAGGTTGGAAATGTGGCCTATGTATATGAAGGATGAGTACATTGCTATTATAATAAGAATGACTTAAAATATGATATGAGGATGATAGAGGGAATATTTTATGTCTTTTCAAGATGTCAAAACTTAACAACATATTCTAGAAAAAGAAAATAAAAGTATCAAGGCAAAGTCTCTGGTACAGACTATTAATTGCAGAATTCCAGTACCTATGATCCCCTTCTTCCTTAATAACCAAATCACAATTGTATTTGGTTAAAAAATAAAATGCTATACTTTCCATCATCCCTTGTAGCAAGATGGAGTATATGTCTAAGTCCTGGCTGAGATGTAAGCATACGATTTTACCATCATCTTCTGAGAAGTTTGCTTAATTGGGAGCCAAATTATTCAAGATGGAGAAATACTCTTTTATCCTTCTTCATCTCTTTATGCTACCACAGAAGTAATGGCTAGAGCTACAGCAGCCATTGTAAACTATGAGTTGACTTCAAAGAAGGAAACCCCATGCTAAAAATGGAATAACAGGAAGAAAATAGACTAGTCCCTGATAGAAAACTGGGACCACCAAAGCAGTTTTAGATGTTTTATTATCAAACTTTTATTTTACATGAGAGAGAAATAAATTTCTGCGTTGATTAAGCCTTGTCATTTCCAGTTAGTTTTTTCCACACTTATATGCATTCAAAACTTAGTCCAACGGATTTAGTACCTGGAAGTGAAGTGTTTCAAGTAATAGAACCTAAAATGTGGCTCTGAATTTGAGGCAGAGCTGGATAGGGGCTAATGAAAGCTGAAAACCTCAGGACCATAATTATACACCAACAAAGTATTTAGTCAAATCATCACTTACCATACGTTGGAAGGCCAACCATATGCTGACAAAAACTATATATAGTATTAGGAAAAATAGTACAATATGTGCAGAATGTTAGTATGGGTTGTCAGCAAAATCCTAAAGGAATGATGAATTCAAGACGGAACCAGTTGGCCAGTCTGAGAGTTGAAACGAAAAAACATGAATTTTTGCTGAGAGGCACTCTGCCTATGACCTGCAATCTCAGCTGACTGAGAGCCTGGTAATTTAAAAACTTTCAGGTTTAAAAAAGCCAACACCCAATTGAAACAGTTAAAAGAAGTGTCTGCAAATTCCAGTTTTAGCAATAAATATGACTGGTGTCCCACCACACAAAAGTTATGAGCCTGCTGGCAAAGATAGTGCATTATTTCACATGTCTTCAATATAACAGACAGCAGCTGAGAATTATTTGGATGGGTAGATCACAGGGGTCTATAGATAAAAGGCCAGAGTCCTCAAGCTTAAAAATTCCATTTATCCAAGATCTTTGGCTGTGTTTACTCACATTTGGAAATGACCAAAGAGCAGCTATGCTGAAAGCCTGCTGTATTTCCTAGGGTAATTTATAGTCCAAATATAATGCATTGGATCTTGAGCTCATACTAATAGGATGTTATTTGTTCTATATGTGTGATCCTTAGGAAAGACATGCTCCTGAATGTCCACCTCAGATATGGTACAGGTTAATGAAGAAAAAAGACTACCAAGGTCAAAGTCAGGTACCACCAAATAAAACAGACAAAGAGTTCTTACTGAAGAGCAGAACCTGAGGCCACCAGACTGACAAACTATTAGCTCACTCCACAGCCAGAGAAGGGAGATGCCAGCATTTATGCTTGGCAAGGTTTGGTGGTTGTTGTGTACCAGAGAATTAATTTGTGTCTTTACAGTAATGAAAGTGTCTAGTTAACTGAACCATGGGGAGCCAAATCAAGACCTGATGAAGGAGACTGAACATCGTTCAGAGAGATGAACTATGAGCAGGATGCACTGACTTAGGGGAGATGTCAGGGTTTTTCTGATAGAAGAGGAAGAAGTGGGTGCATAAACATAGGGTGTCCAAGGAACAGATTATATAGAGCTGGAGTAGATTTCCTACTTGTTCTCAATTCTTCACTCTCTCCTGTGCAGTGGAGCAGAGGAAACAGAGTATACCTGTGATTTGCCTTGGCTAGTGGAAAGCAACATGAGAGGACATGAGCAGAGGTTTTAAACATGCTTGTATGGCCCTTTGTGCCTCCCTATGAGAAGAACTGGACCAGTGTCAGTGCAAAGAGAATGATGTATGTAGAGCACACCCAAAGCCAACACCAAAGGCTGAGCCCAAAGTCAACCAACACTCAGCCTAAAGAGAAATGTCCCCACTGACCAACAGGCATATCACTAAGAAAAACAAATGCTTGTTTTTATAAACCATTGGATTTCAAGGTGGTTTGTCATTCAGTGTCATGGCCAGTGAAGCAGCCAGACTTATCCTAACTGCTACAGCTCAAAATAGAAATTTTAGAGCTATTGACAGATGTAATTACTAAATAAACACAGCAAACAATGAGAGAACTGTAAACAAACCCTTGAAACCCCAAAGAACAACTGAGAGAAGAAGAAAACTGGAGAAATTTCCAGAAATCTCCTAGAGTAGTTAGAATGACTGGAGCAATGAGCCTAAGAGATAAAAAAAAAAAAAAAAAAGACAGATCAAGATAATGCATAAAGAGAAGTCTCAAATGATCAAAGAGCTGTTTGGTTTTGCTGTGGGTTTTTAAACAGAACTATTCCAAAAGCAAGAAATTAAATAGATAAAAGTACAAAGTTGTTAATTCCCATTAACCTATCGAAAGCAAGAAAAATATTAATTGCTCTGGAAATGGACACAACGTGATCATGTTTTTGAGGTGTGGGGTACCCAAGTTTTTAAATAATTTAGGAGAATGGTTAAAGGTCCAGAAAATGGAAACCAATGTGTAAATAGTACTATTAAATGGGACTAAATGAAAAAGGATACTTTTGTTTTTAAAGAATACATTAAATGAAGCAGAAAAGAATATCAGATGAGATTCTTAAAAAAGAAGTCAGAAGAGTATTACATAGAGTAATTGCAAAGGCCTTTTCTCCATATAATACGGAAATTGATGGATTTGAGAATAAGGATATTAAAAAAGATCTTTAAGAGTCTGCAGGAAATAGAAGAGCTAGGACAAAGCATGGATGTCATGTAGAATATTTTATGACAAACTGCTGTCCTGAGCCAATAATTCTTGGGCTGGAAAAGGAGTCATTGCTGTACAGAAAGCTGGGTGGGAGTGGGGTTGGGAAGGAGGAACTGAAACAGTTTCTAAATAGATTTCAAAGGAATACTTGAAGGACACAAAGAGAACTACCTAAAGTATCTTTTTTTTTTTTTTTTTAAGAGTGTTTTATAAATAAAAAAGAAACAGAAAAAATAATGTCATAAATGTGGTAATAAAGAGTGTGGTAGCTCATGAAAGTATGAGTAGAGAAGAACTGGCCAGAAGCATGAAACATATTATAGAAGACAGAAATGTCAAGTAAATGGAGAAAAGTAACATATTGTGAATATATTTCTAAAAGAAATGCAATGGTTGTAGAAGTACCAATGACTTAATTGCAAGATGTAACTGAAATATGCACATAGGTAAAACTCACAAATACTTTATGTAATTTGAAAAACATTCAAGGATCAAATAATATCAAATATTAGAAAAGGTTCATGAAAAGTACAGAATTTTTACAAATATTAATGATTGCAAATGTTAACAGCTACTCCTCCAGGGTAAATAACATAGAAATATTGTTCAATTCTGCTTAGTGAAGGTTTATTTAGCCACTACAAGGTACTAAGCAAATGTTAGGCTCTGGGAGAACACACGAATAATGAAAACGGACATATACAGTAACTACTTCAAGCCAGGCAATGGGCTTAAAAGAGAATGCATGCAGCTTTCCAAACTGAGACTTCGTTGTCTTCCTGGAGGTAACCACCACTGAGTACCTTTTGAACTCTCCAGAAACACATATAGATGAAAGTGCGAGTGTGTATTTATGCATAAGTATGTATGTGTGTATGTATATACATTTGCATATATACATATATATGTTGATGCATATGCATATTCATATATGTGTATTTTTTTAATCTTGCACAATTAAGGATATGTTATATACATTGTTTATGATCTTGTGATTTTATCTTAACACAGTAATTTGGAGATTATTCTGGATATAGAAAGTTAACTCATTTTTCTTAACAGCAAATTTATTGCATGATTCTGCCATAATTTATTGAATCACTGGCCTTTAATGAACATTTATGCAATTTCCAGTTTTTCCTTACTACATACAATGCTTATGCATAGTGTATTTTATACATGAGATAATATAATATACCTGTTAGACAAATTTTTGGAAGTGAAATGACTGTAAAATGGCAACTGTAAAATTTTTTCATTTTAATAGATATTGCTAAATAGCCTTCAAAGTGATACATCTAGTATATTCTGACCAACAGTGCACAAAAATGATTTTGTCCTCATACTTTCTGCCAATGTCATTTATTATCAAATCTTTTGATCCAAATCTAGTAGAAAAAGAAGATATTTAATTGTATTGGTAATATGATGAATGGCATTGGTCTTATAATGGGGAAATGTGAGCATATTTCCACATATTTAAAAGTTTTTGTGCCTCTCTACAAGTTATCTGTCCATAATCTTGCCCTATTTTCTATTGTTTTTAAAATTAATATGTTGGACATATAATGAGCCCATTGTAATATGTCTTGTCAGTTTTTTTGATTTGTTATTTTTCTTACATTTTCATTTTTGGTTTTATCAATCATTACGATATTTTTAAAACTTTTTATTTTGATAATACTGTAAATTATATGAAATAATACAGAGATAGTTCATATGCCTTTCACCTTGTTTCCCTTACTGGTAACATTTTGCAAAACTATAGTATAATATCACAACTAGGAAACTGACACTGATGTAATTCATCCACCTTTTTCAGATTTCACCAGTTTCACATATATGCATGTTTATGTTTGTTTCCATGTTTTATCATGCGTAGATTTGTGTGAATATCACTACAGTCAAGACACAGAACAATTCCATTTCAAGGATCCTCTTGCTACCTTTTTATATTGATAACAACCTTCTTACCTCTGCCCCTCACTAACCCCTGAAAACCACAAATTTGTTCTCCATCTCCATGATGTTGTCATTTCCAAATGTTATATAAATGGAACCATACTACATGAAACCTATTGAGATTGCCTTTTTTCACTCAGTGTATTTCTCTTAAGATCCTTCAAATGTGTATCCATAGTTCCTCTTTTGTATTGTTGACTAATATTCCATGGTATAGATATTTGACAGTTTATTTGTAGCCACTTACTCACTAAAAAACATTTGGATTGTTTTCAGTTTGTAGATATTACAAATAAAACTGATGTAAACAATAGTATCCAGGTTTTTATATGAACATAGTTTTCTATTTCTCTAGAATAAATTCTCAACAATGCAAATTACTGGGTCATATGGTAAGCACATGTTTAGTTTCATAAGAAACCATCACATTTTTCCAGAGTGGCTGCATAATTTATATCCTTATCAGCAATGTATGAGTGATACCACTTCTTGGCATATCCATCAGCATTTGGTATTACATTTTATCTTAGCATCCTAATAAGTATGCAGTTATACCTTCTTGTGGTTTTAATTTGCATCTCCATAATGGCTAATGATCTCGAACATCTTTTCATGTGCTTTTTCCTAACTCTATATCTTCTTGAATAAAATTATTTTCATATCTATGAGCATTTTCTAATTGTTTCCAATTTGTTTTATTTACTGTGGTATTTTGAGAGTTCTTACTATGTTCTGGATACTACTCCTTTGTTAGGTACAGAATTGTCAAATATTTTCTCTCAACATGTAGCTTGTCTTTTCATACTCTTCACAGGATTTTTCAAAGAGTAAACAATTATAATTTTGATTCAATTTACCTACTTTTCTTTTTATAAATGATGCTGCAGGGGTTGTCTAAAAATACTTTACCAAGACATAAATTCTAGAGATTTCTCTTCTAAAACTTTTTCTAGAAATTTATTAGTTTTATGTTTGACATTTAAGTCTCTGGTCAATTTTGAGATAATTTTTGTATCAGGGTGAGATTTGGATTATGGTTCAATTTTTGCCTATAGAAGTCCAATTGCTCCATTGGAAAGTTATCTTTCTTCCATTAAATTGCTTTTGCACCTTTTTCACAAGTCAATTGGGCAATTTATATATTCCTATTGAAGGTCATCTTTTCTGTTCCACTGATCTTTATATCTATCCCACTGCCAATATCATACCATCTAATTACTGTAGCTATACAATAAGACTGATTTCTCCAATAATATTCTTCTTTTTCAGAATGGTCTTGGCTATTTCATTTCATTTGCATTTTCATATAAATTTTAGAATGACCTTGTCTCCATTTATAAAACATTGTTAGGATATTTATAGCAATTGTGTTGAAACTGTCTATCAATATGGGGAGTAATGATATATTTAATATGTTGAGTCTTCCCTTCCTTGAACATGTGTTTCTCTCCAGGTCTGCTATGATTTTTTTTTTATTGGCATGTTATTTTTTTCAGCATATCAATTTTGTACTTATAATTATTTTATTTTCTTTGGAATCTTATGGTATATGGAATAAATAATATTGTTTTTAATTTATTACATATTTATTGTTAATATAATTTTAAAAATTAATTTTTGTGTGTTGGTCTTACATTCTAAGACCTTGCTGAAATCACTTTAGTTCTAGAAGTGTTTTTTTTTTTTTTAATTATAGATCCCTTATGATTTTCCACATGAACAATCATGCAAATAAGGATAGTTTTATTTTTTTATTTCCTATCTGTGTGCCTTTTATTTTCCTTGCTTAACTGCACTGGTTAGAAATTCCAGTACTACGTTGAATAAGAGTGATGAGATGAGAATGGATATCTTTACCATATTTTTCTAATCTTAGAGGAAAACCATTCAATTTTTCACTATTATGCTGTTAATTGTAGGGTTTCTATGAATGCTCCTTATCAAGTTGAGGTACTTCACTTCTACTTCTAACTTGAGAACTTTGATCAGAAATAGGTGTTGCATTTAGTCAAATATTGTTGCTGCATAAATTGATATGATAGTACAATATTTGAAGTTATTAACCTGTTATTTTATGGTTCTGGGTTTTGTGTTTATCCTAAATTTAATGGGAATGTTTCTAGTGTTCCATAAGTAAGTATTACACAAGTTTACATTTTTGTGCGTATGCATGTCTGTGTGTTAAGGAAATTTTTATGTATCAACTGATATTTTATTATAGATTTTTAAAATTAACTTTCAATAAGAAAATAAATTTTATCACATATGTTTTCAAAATATATAGAAGTAACTGTTTTCTTTTTCACCTAAATTATATAAGAATTTCCCATTACTGAATCTTTTTACATTCCTAGGGAACAACCATTTCTTGCTCATGATACATGATTCTTAGAAGAAAGTGCTTTTAGATTGTATTTGCTAATGTAGTTTTTAGCATTGTTGAGGCATCAGTCATATGTCCAATTTGTTAGTTTTTGGATGTATGTGTGCTTTCTTTGCCAGGTCTTAGCATCAAGGTTATTGTGGTTTCACAGAAGGAATTAGGTAACATCTCTTCCTTCCATGCTCCCTCTTGCTCTTGTTAGCACTCTGTCTCCCCTTTAATAACTTCTCTTCTCCTTGATGTTTTTATAGAAGTTACCTATGAGGCTGTCTGGTTTAGTGTTCTTTTAGGGAATAATCAGCCTTTTTTTAGATATTATAAATCTTCTGACATCAGATTGGATAACTTATATTTTCCCAGAAGATCATTTTTTATTCATGTTTTTAAAAATCATTTATATATTTAGAAACTTATAAATATTAATTTATAGATCTATCTATTGTTTTACTCTATATACTTTTATTTATTTATTTATTTTGCTTATTTATTATTTTTATTGGACTTTATTGTACTTACAGTAAAATTTTAATGCATTTATTTACTACTTTAGTAATATGAGTATTTAGTGTAATATATCTTACTCTGAGCACTGAAACCACCTATTTATAAGATCTAATGGAGTTATAAAATTTCATAATTAATATTCTGACTTCTTCTACAATATAAATTTGATTTCTCTGCACAACTATTGCTTTAATATGAATTTTAATTTCTATGTGGTTTAAGGTTTGTTTTTTATATTCGTTATTGGTTTCCTATACTATTTTATTGCAATTTAAGAATATAGTGTGTAAATTATCTACTTAGCGGAATTTATTGAGATTTTCTTTGTGGCCTTAAACATGATCAACCCCTAAATTTTCAATGGCAATTGGAAAAGGCTGAATTCTAATTGTAGATATAAGTTTTGTTGTTTATCAAGAACTATATTATTTAACTCTATTATTGATTTCCTTTAAACATTACCTAATATTTGCTTAATACATATATCAAACACTGAGAAAGGTTAATTAAGTCTCCTTATTATTATATTCCTGCCTATTGCTTATTTTTGCTGAAACTTTAACATTTTGAAGTTTGATGTTATACTATTTAGTTTATAGAATTTCATAACAAATCTTAATTGTGGGTTTTGATCTTTTTATTAAGTAGCTTTTCTTTGATAGTTTAGTATGTTTTCTCTAAAATTAGACCTAGTATAATTTTAATAAAATGACACGTGCTTTTAGTTTGAATTTGTTAACCTATATTTTATATCCAGCCATTATTTTAGTTTTAGATGAATATCATATATAGCATCTGTGTTACTTTTTGATCCTAGTTGAGGGTCTTTTACTTTTAATAAGTGATTTTATCCCACTTACATTTACTCATATACAATTAGTTTTGGCATTTTATTTTATATTATACTTTGTTTACTGTTTTTTAAATTTATTTTTTCCTTTATGTCTATGTTTCTTGTATGTGTATGTTTTAGTCTTATAATTTGGAAAGCATGTTCTCTACTTTTAGATACCTTGACTCTATATATTTTAGAAGACTGTATATTGAAAATTATCTTTGAATTGTCAGAGAAGAGCTTTCTCATACTTTTTATGTCTTTTATATTTGGATGTGTTCTTTTTTATATTTTATCCATCTCTCATTGCTTTATTTCTCTTTATCTTTGCTGTTGCTTTTCTCAAAGCCAACTCTTCATTAGAGGACAATGTAACAAAGAGCATCAGTAGAACGTGTTGGATGTTCAGTAGTTTGAATCCAGATCCTTTGTCTTGAAATATCTCCCAACAAAAACCTCTCCTAGGGTTCAGATTCTTCTCTATGTTGTTATATACTTCCCATATTTCACAGTAAAGACTGCCACCAGCTTTTGGGTAGTGATTTGGAATGTGCATTACTTTTATATATCAAATAATCAACTAGAGATTGCTTTTTCCCTTTCACCACTCTCCTGGGCTAATTATCTTTGCCCTTTTCTTTTTCTTTTTCTTTCTTTCTTTTTATTTACTTAGCTCCACCTTCCCGGTCATTATGTTCTGCGCTACAGAGTTGCTATTGCAAAAAAAGAGGTCATTGACTTGACCTTTCAGACAGTACAACTTACCTCAGGATAATTCCGTGTGTTTCCTGCAAACACGGAGGCATGCACTGCCAGCTTGCTTTCCTCAAGTCACCTAGCTATACATTTCACAATACTTTGGCACACCTCCAAGTTTTCATTTCTGCTTCTTTGTTCTGTTTTGGTTTTAAGCTAAAGAACAGGGCAAAAATGTCTTGACTCTACCATCTTTAATTGCTCCATGTATTCTTTAATAAACTTTAAAATTAAAAGCACAGCAAGAATAATTAAACTTCCATGCTGCCACCAATAGAAGCTGCAGTTTCTTGTGTAGTCAGACTGTCTCTGCATTTTTAGGAAGTTCCATGCACTTTTAGTAAGACATTGCTGCCCTTTCACAAGTCTGAAATAGGTGGCCTTACGGGGTGCATGGAATTCTACTCAACAATCTGCATCTACACCAAAAACTCATAGGGCTATACTACACATTGTTCCTTCTACACTTTTCCAAAAGATTTTCTTATATTTTCTTGTATGGTTATAAATAAATAACATGTTTCTCCTCAGAATTTATATTAGAACATTTGCTATGCATTTTGTTTTCAAACATAACCTCCAGAGCCTTGAAACAAACAAATCACTTATACTGTTTGGAGCATTGAATTGGTATTACTGTTCTAGGAAATATGCTCATTTTTGTGGCTTCATTTCAACGTACAGCAGAATTTAGTAATGTTACAATCCCCTATGTAGTTCTAGTAATACTAAATGAAACAGTGCAAAACTCTTAGCTTTATTTAAATTTCTATGTCTGCATCTGTCATTTGGTGATATTTAGTTTGCTTGGCTTATTTGTTTACCCACTGCCTGTTGACTAGCTCTCAAATCCTCCTGACGAGACGATTTTGTAACAGATGAAAATGGTACTGCATTCCTCACCTATAACAAGTGGTCCCCAAGTAGCTGTCCATCTCCCCTTGTAGTCTCTACTGTGAAATGTAAATCATGTTGAGAAATGACAGCCTATGAGGCAGTGTGATCTATCATCATTGTGAGTCACAGTCACAACACGCACACACTTGATTCATCCTATGTGCAAGTGATGGATTTGGTCAAAAAAAATTGCCATTTCACATTTTGGAAAACATAAGCTGATGTGAGTTTGTAAATGAAATATTTTAACCTGTGATCTCATGTAGATGTCATTATGTCATCTCTCCTGGAATTCAGCTGCCCAAAAAAAAAAAAGGTTGAAGTAGTAGTTCATGTCAGACTGGATGAAAATGCCCCATAAATACTGATTTTGAATCTCTAGCATCCATATATGAATATTAGTTTATTATTCCACAAATATTTTGAGCACTTATTTGGTGTCAAACACTGTGCAAGTTTCTAAAGATACTGAAAACAAGAATAATTATAAACCCAGAAACTAAAGAAGGAGGCAAACTCCTAAATAAATAGCCATATAAATGTATATTGTTCAGTATTTGAAGGTATCATAGGAACATTAAGGAGAGTACTTCATTCTGAGGTTAGGTGTTTGGAAAAATAACATGAAGACCAAGGTAAGCTTCTTCAGAGATGGGGCTTAAGCTGAGGCTTGAAGAATAACTAAGAAGCACACTTGGTAAAGGAGCTGGGGCAGGGAGATAGTGGGAGTGATATTTCATGTATGGGTTAACGAGTAAGGTCATAGACTCAAGAATGTGCAAGGAGCTACCAGTAATAATATAAGTTTACTTTGTGATTCCAGGGCCTATGAGATATGAGTTGAGAGGTAGGCAGGAACAGGAGCATCCTATGAACAATATGTAAGAACCCAGGTTGGATCTTGGTGTCAGGAACTCCTGAAGAGTTTGTTGTTATTGTTGTTGGATCTTATTTGTTTGTATTTTTGTTTATTGGTTTTAGACAGTTTCCCATTTTTTCATTTTTCTACAAGAGTCTCTTCTTTTATTTTCTTTGAAAAAGTTCCTCATATTCCTTTTTATATTACGTTATTAATTTAAATTAAAACTTTTTTAGAGCAGCTTATGTTGAGAGCAAAATCAAAGGAATATATATAGATCCTTGTATACCCCTTGATCCTATACATGCATAACCTCACCCTTGTTTGTTGTGTTTAGGTGAAGTTTACACACTTTAAAATCCACTTGCTTTAAATGTACAATTCAATAATTTTTATTAAATTTATAGAGTTGTACAATCATCAACACAATCTTATTTTTAGAATATTTCCATCACCCCAAAATATCCTACATACCCATTTGTAGTCACTCCCCATTCCTGCCCCAGACCCAGGAAAATACTGCTTTTTGTACTTATAGTTACTATTTCTGGATTTTTATCATAAGTGGAATCAGACAATATGCAGTCTTTTGCATCTGACTTCTTTAACTTAAGATTTTTGAAGTTCACCCATGTTGTAACATGTGTCAGTAGTTTATTCCTTTGTATTGTTAAATAGTATTCCTTGGTTTAGATATACCATAATTTATTTATGGACAGTTGATGGACATTTGAATTGTTACCATTTTTTTTTTTTTTGGTTATTATAAATAATGCTGTTATAAACATTCACATCCAAGTCTTTGCATAGACATATGTTTTCATTTCTCTTAAGTAGATGCTAGGAGGCAAAATTCCTGGGTCATATGGTAAATTTATGTTTAACTTTTAAAGAAATTGACAAGCTATTTTCCAAAGGAGCTACACTATTTTACATTCACACCAACAATGTATAACAGTTCCAGTTTTTCTTGGAGAGCTTAAAACATGGGGACCAGTGGCTGGATTTGTGCTTTAGATAAATAAATCTGGTATATATTAGAAATGAGACTGGAAGTAAAGTGACAATTTGGAAAGCTGCTGCAATAACCTAGGTGAGAGCTACTAAGACCTTGAACTAGATTAATGATGCTGATTGAAATGGAAAAGATGAATCTTAGAGGAATAACTCTACTGAATAAGATGAGGTCATTTACTTCCTTCAAGTGTTCAGCTTTGAGAATGTGACTCATAGAGGTGTGAGGACAAGGGAGGTACCTGTTCAGCCAGCCAAATTACCTAAGAAAAGCATGTTTGAAGTGATTAAGCTTATTGTCTTCACATCTGAAATATTCCTTACTAACGAATGTAACCCAAAACTTTTCAACAACATTTATACTAGCACTATGTCATTTTTATTGGTTCACCAACCGCATATTGGGCATAGCATTGCACATGCTTTTAACATTTCTCTTGCTTTAGATATTATGTTAATTTTGTTCTAAAAATAATTGCAAAAATATTATGATAACTAAATAACTACAATGTGTTTATAAGTTAATTTATTTGCATCGTTTGAACTTAAAGTATTATTTTGTGTGGTCCAAATCTCATATTCCATAGTGTATTAATGTTATGATAGGGTACACTAAATTAATATTCTAGTGAAAAACCATCATTTGACAGTAATCATAAGCCTTGTCAATAGTCTTTTCCAATGTTCCCTTCCAAACAGCAGTGTTGTTGTAATATGAGTTTAACTGAAAGGTGAGATGGTAAGGACTATATGATGTTTGGATTGAAATATTTTTTGTATACACTGAAAACAAACAGTTAGTCAAAAATATCTGGCACTTAAATTAGACCAGATTAAAGTTTTAACTTTACAATTGTACAATGACATGATATGTACAATATATAAACAATAACAACAAATAAGAGTATTGGGGAAGCTAAGTAATATTTAGATAGATGTTTATGTATTTGGTTTTGTCACATTAAATTGTCTCAGCAACAGACTAATTAAATTCTTGCCCAGTTTAGAATGTAATTTTACAAGGTTATACAACTAAACTTAATTATCTCCAATATTCAAAAACACTTATATTTTGCATATTTGAAGTAATTTCTACAGGTTGAACATTATAGATTTGCAAATGTTCTGGCAACTGTGACCCTCTCTGAGAGCAAAATCACACCCTTAAATGAATAGAAAATAAATCAGAGCCACATGATTTGCTTATATTGGATCTTGCAACTGATAGCATTTTAATTGCCTAGAATTTTCTTTGAATAAAGCCAATGATTAGAGCAGAAAACTGAAGGCCAAACCTCATTTTCATCTCTGTACTCAGCAGAATGTTTGCAATACAAAATCAGAAAAGAGCACAATTGCTCAATTTCTTTAACTTTAAATAAGTGTTTACTCGTTCTAAACATTTGTATAAACGTTAAAGTGGGGACTTAGAAACTGATATTATTAATAAGAAAAATGATAAATCCAGTCAGCTGTTCAGTTATTTGCCATTGTTTAAAGTATTTGACACATTATTAGCACAATTTCAATAGCATAATTCAGAGGCTTTATCTCATTAAATATCATAATAGTCAAAAAATTTAGCATGGGATGATTAAAGGAAACCCCAAGTATATACCTGAAATTAAAATAATAAATCATAAAAATAGTGGTCATGAAAATAATGAACAAGGTGTTAATAATCATACTACCTAAAGAGACCACATAAATCAATATGAAAAACACATCGCAAATAATATGAACAAAAGATGTTACAGAAAAGATACAAATATTCAGTAAGTATGTAAAAATTTTAACTCACAAATAAAGAAATGTAAAGTATGAGTATGATAAAATAATTACTCTCCAAATTAGCAATTTTTTAAATCATGTTTTTCACTATGGACTACAGTATAAAATGGACATTCTCACATTCTTTTGGTGAGACAGCAATTGAGTATAATCTTTCTGAAAAGCAATTTTAAAATACATAAAAATAAAGCTTAATAACCTCTATATGTTTTGACTCAGTAATTCTATTTATTAAAAAAATCCCCAATTAATAATCAGAAATGTGAACAAATATTTCTATAGTGGTTTTATCATTTATCTGGTTATAAAAATAAATCTTGAGTATAATGAAAGTACAGCAATAGAGGAATAGTGTAATTAAGATGTACCCATAGAATGTTTTTCTTAATAGATTTTTAAAAATATTTTATAATATGGAGAATTTTTATTTTAAGTAAAAAAATGAAGATGTCTAAAAATAAATATTTTCACTGCGGCTATGTGTCTATCTGAATACAGTTATCTATTAATATATTTATAACTTTAAATTTACAAAATTAAAAATTGGAAGAAAACATCTCAAAATGTCACTTCTTATTTACATCTCAGTTTTTGACAATGAAAATACATAATTCATTTATAATTCAAGAGATAAAAGAATATTAGTTCAAGATGATACTAAGAATAGGGCAAGTTTTAGAGGATTATGAAGGCAGAAAGTAAATGACATAATTAACTAGTTAGTTTAATCCAACCAGTGCATTCAAATTAATTTGATTTACTTTAAAAATATATGAACTTTTAGGGTTTTTTTTTATTATTTAGTCAAAAGTTTAGTCAAAAGACCCAATAATCAGTAACACAGCTAAATTTACTTAATTCTGAAGAACCACTGGAGATATGATCATTAAAAAAGTTTATGTAATCACTGTCGAAATACTTCTATGACATATTCAAAAACTACTAACTTTATACAAGTGTTTATGACAATATTTGCCTGACATATAATCTGATTTATTTTAACATTTTATTATATATCAGACAGAATACAAAAGACAATTTTGGTTTTATAGACTATAATAGCTAGGTTAGTACAAATAAACTATATTGATAGCACCAAAAAACTAGTTTGATAAAATTCAAACAACCCTGGTTTAATTCTTTTTTTGTACAGCCTGTAAACATTTATATATATATGTTTTAAATAGACTTTGCACCTAGTTTCCTCATGTTCAAGAAAGACATTATAAAGTAGTGGTTAATAGAGGCGGGTAGAAGTCTGGCAACTTGGGTTTAAATTCTGTTCTGAAACTATTAATTGTATAATTTAGAGCAAGTTATTTACCTTTTCTATTCTTCAGTTTCCTCATCAGTAAACACAATAATAATTGTAGTTACTTTAAAGAAAGATTGTTTTGATGATAAAATAAATAATAAAAATAAATAATAAATAAATAATAAAAATATAAAGCCCATAAAAGAGTACATAAGATGTTGGTAAGAGCTTAATTAAAGTTCATATTAATTATTGAGTTCTTAATCTACACTAATGTCCTTTACAGCAAATCTTCTTTAGTAAATAGTCTATACTGATTGATTTTCTTATGCTTTCAAAGAGCATTTGTTGAGCTCTTAATATTTGTAATTTGTAATTTTGAAGCAGATGTTGGACTAAGTTTGAAAAAACAAAGAGTAATGCAACTTACTCTGACCTAAAGTAATGCATGGTTTCATGATTATATAGAAAAAAATAAAAATGTTATGCACGTACAGGACAAAACTAGCTGCATCAGGAGCACAGAGTTGGGCAGTAGATCCAGGCAGGGGATTAGGATTAGAGAGGGTTTGGCTTTGGGAAGATTATTTATATGCTGGGATTTGAGGAATGCATAGCATTGTCTTGGAAAATAAAGTGAAAAAAAGATATGCAGAGAGAACGTAGTATACAAAGGCGCAGATGCAAGAGACTGTGATGTGCAATTATTTGAGGAAATGGTTGAGGACATATGGCATACCCTGAAGGTCAAAAATAGCAAAATTTCTCTGCCGTGGCAGAGGAATGGGCTCTTTGGTTAACTTGCCTAGCTGTGTTTGGCTTCACCAGTGGCTTCTCCTTAGCCATTTCCCTCTAGTATCACATAAAAGAGGAAGAATAGAGAATTGTTTGATTGTTTGTTTGTTTTGAGACTTCTGTTTTTGCAGACTAATTTCTGATGATTGGGGTTTGGGAACCAGGATACAGTAGCGTTGAGCAAACAGTAAGCCTTCATTCACTATGTTTGGGGATTCGTTGGCTATATAAGTTCCTTATACTTTTAGACAACTACTGGGTTATTTGTACTTTTGTGACTCCCGGGTTAGTAACCAAACTTAGAAGTTTTGATAAGTTAAGATCTATGAACCTAAGTACTATCTTGTATCTACCTCGCAGGTGATGCAGAGGGGGCAGGTACTAAGCAAAAGGCAGCAACTGTAAAGTAATATTAAGCTAATATTCCCACTCGCCACTTGAAAGACAAAGTGGAGATACACTAGTGGCTTTCTTTCTTTTATATTTATGATGATAATTTTTATTTACCAAGCAGAATATATATAGCAGGAGGTCTGTGGTAGAAGACTAGGTGGTCATTTTGTTCCTTCACCTTCTTTAGCTCCTTTTTGTTCTCAAATTTATCTACCACTAAATCTCCTTGCTCCTACTTAAGGTCACATTAATTTTAGTAAGGGGAGGGTTTCTGACTCTTCCTTTTAACAAGGCAAATGATTAGCAAACATTCCAGAACCTTGACAGCTAGCTAAAATCACAAATGACCTCCCTCAGGCAGGCTGAGTTGCTTTACATCTCTACTTCCACATAAACGAGCTCAGACTAAAGTATTTTATTTTTATAGAACCATTTTGAGGATTACATGGAGAAACTTAAACGTTTCAACATCCTGACATTTTTGATACCAAGTATACTAATGCTCCAACCTCATTAGCACATTGTCTGATTCAAAAAACACAACAGATAGTAGGTTAATCAGAGGCTTTACCATATTTTAAGTAGTCTGCCAATGTGTCTGGGAGAGGAAACTTAATTGGCCTCCACCCCACTTCTAGTCAACGAACAACTTGTTAGATGCCATTATATGTAACACTGTACTTACAGTTACCAATTTTAGCATCATTTGGAGATATTTGATTGCAAGCCACAGAAACCAATTCTAGTAACTTAAAAAAATAAAACAGTCTATTCTAACGCACAGAATCTAAAGAAAGACAGAATAACCAGGGTTTATGAAGTACAGGAATCAGGGCTGAGTCATAGAAATTAGGATCTCATGGACAGTATTGTTTGAACTCTAGTATTGGAATGATTCACTTCCCCCCACATGTCTCCATGTGCCAATTCAATCAAGACTGAAATACCAGGGAGAAATAGATCTAAGTCACGTGATTATTCTTGAGTCAATCATCATTACCTGAGAAGGATGGGCTATAATATCTGCCATCAAATGATCAACCTTGGTGCTGAAGTGGTATGTGTGTGTGTGTGTGTGTGTGTGTGTGTGTGCGCGTGCACACACGCTTGTTGCACAGCTGTGTCTGTGTTAGAGGACAAGGAGCACAGGAGATGGTATTCTCACATATAATAGAGCTCTGTTACCAAATAAAGGGACAGACGCATAGGAGAAACTATAGATGCCCATCCAGCATCCTTCTTGAAATAACTCTCATTTTTTTTTCCATTATACCATGCTTTATTTTTTTTTTCCTGTCACCTTTGATTACTTTTTTCCAGTTTTCTCCATGAGACTCTCTTCTTTCGTATGACAATTTTGTGTGTATGTGTGTGAGAATGCTTTCTTTGGTTATCTGCTCTTACTATACATAGCAAGACAAGAGGTAAAAGTAACTCACTACAGTTCAATTCCCATCTGATTTTAATGATACTCCAATTTTTATCTTAGTATTGAATATCTCTGTTGATTTCTTAATCCACATTTCAGGTTTCTATGGGAAGAACTACTTAAATGTCCTACAATCATCTCAAACTCAACATATCTAGAATATAACTTATTTTCTATCCCTGAAACACTGATCCTTCTTTTATATTTCTTAATACAGTGAAAATAATTACCATATCAGTCCTGCCTACATCAGAAGGCTGACAATAATCTTATACTCTTTGTCTTCACCACCTTTGGAAGAGATTAACCACTATGTACTGTTAATTCTACTAAATAAAGAGTTCTTGAATATATTCCAATAAACTAGGCTGTCTATGCACCCTAGTTTACCCCAAACAGTCCCCATTTATACCTATTACTCATTGAATTATTAATTATGCTTTCCTTCACACTAAAAGTATTCCAGTTTGGATGATACATTTAGTAAGTTACATAGCCACCCTACCAATTAGTTAATTCCACTGCCAGTCCCCCACTACCTTAATGTACTTCCTTATTACTTTCCACTGTTTACAATCCAGTTCCCACTGCCTCTCCAGCTTCATTTCCTGCCATACTTCCACATGGAGGATGCATTCTAGCTATTTACAGTTCTTTGAGTGCTCTCTTTAAGATTCAGATCAAGTGTTTCCTTCTCTGTGGAATGTCTTTTCTCTAACCCACTTGAAATCCTCTACCATCAATTCTCAAAACAGTTAGGCAGTCCTGAAAGTACTGCCTGTCACTTCTTTATTTAGCACTTATGGCAGTAAATTGTCACTGTTCAGTTACTTGTCCACCAATTGCCATCTCCATGTGATAGCCACTCAATAGGCAAAGATTATGTTGCTTTCCACTTTTTGTATATAAATATCTGATATAGAATCAAACAAAAATTATAGTAAAACACATTTATTTTCTGCATCCTCTCTCCTTCAGTACTGCTACACCTTGACTAAAATCAGAACAATACAACTTAGCATATCTACATAGCAAAATATTATGTTATTTCTCTTGGGAGGTTTTTTTCTCCTAGTTGCATTTGCAATAAAATTGCCTGCAATAAAATTGAGCAAAAGAGAATCATTTTTTATTTTGATTTTCCATTCAAATTTATATATTGCAATTGGCTTTATTGTCCTGCTCTATTCTGTACTTTTAGGAAGTCAGACATATTTCCAGATAAAGCTGTTTTTAAAGCCAAACAATCCATAAGTATCTTTGATTGTCTCATACATGCCCAGTAACTATAGTTTTTTAACAAACCAAAGTTGGGCCCAATCAGATAATTTATGCTTCATAGTAGTCCCATTAATATGACTGTAAAATGTGCATGTCATTAAAATATCATATTAAAAGGGAGGAAGAATATGAGAAAATTTAAACACAGAAAAAGAATACCTTACATAAGATCTTATGTGAGGAATCCCACGTGTGTGTGTGTGTGTGTGTGTGTACATATATACATAAAATACTTCTTTACTACAAAAACAGAAAATACAACACAGTTACTTAAGCAAATTCGTTATTTCACTTAATTCAAAGTCCAGAGGTAAAATGGTTTGAGAATTGAATAATTCAGTGCTGTATTGACATCATCAATGACCTAATTTTTTTCTCTCTTTATGATCTGTCATGCTCAGTAAGTTGGTTTGCATTTTATGGACCCAGGATGGCTACAAAATGTAGAGGAGCATAAAATGAAGTCTTTCCTTCTGTGTATCTCTTTAATGAACTTTATCCAGATGGCTCCCAGCAGATGTCTCTTCTCAATCTATTTGCCAGACTGCATGACAGGACTAAGCCTAAATTGTCAAGAAAAATGGTCTTGCAGTGTTTTGTTTTGTTTTTTAACTAATTGTTATTTACTTCCTGAAGCTAGGGAGAATCCAGAAGTTTATGAGTATGAGATACCTCAACAAAATTGATATTTTTAATAAAGAACAAAATGGGAAATTATGCAAACAATGGTGTCTACCATATTTTATGTCCATTGTATATTGTAAAACAGTATCTTAGGTGAGAGCCAGACAGGTCTAGAACTACACCAATCAAGATTCAGCTATACAAAGAGTTGTGTCTCTAAGCATCAGAAACCTATTGCTGGCAATGACTATGGATAAGGTATACTGAAAATCTTAAGAAGATAAGTGATAGAATAATTTGAATTTAAACCCAGGCTGCTCCTCATTTTAATCATTGTCAGATAGTTCCTTATGTATCTTTCTAAGCCTCTGTTTCTTCATCTTTAAGATGGGGATAGTGGGATAAAAATCCATTGTGGTGACACTTATTGTCCTGTAATAGTGTGATTATTTGTGCCTTTCTTTTATGACATTGTGAGCTCATTATGGTGAGGAATGTATCTTCATTGGAATATCTCTGGTAGCTAGTATAGCAGCAGAGTCAATGCCCAACAACTATAGTTAATGACTGAGGTTTACATTATAAAAATATATACTAAATTGCATTGCATAGTATTTAGCAAGCAATTGACATTTAATTATTTAATCAGTAGTGATTATTTGACTATTTTGACCAGAATTAATTGCTAATTATACTTAAGCAATACTAATTAGAATGACAGGCTATTGGAAAGCATACAACATGTAGAAGTTAATACACCTAGAATCGAGGCCTGCCCCTTTCACGGTCGCTTTACCCTGAAAAATCACTTATATGTGCTGAACATCAGTTTCCTTACTTGTTAAATGAATATTATATTACCTACGCCATCATGAAATTAGGATGCTGTGATGACTAAATATCTTTTATAGTTACAAAGTGACTCTATAGTCACTTCAATAAAACTATGTGCTGAAACTCTGCATAGTAATGATGATTGAGAATCACCAAATGTATCCACTGCTTCCTAACCAGTTAATAAAAAATTTACTAATTTATCTTTGATCTTATCTGACTCAATTCATCTGCTCTAAAAACAATTTGCACAAATATGATTTACTTGAAACCCATTATAATACCATTAGCTAGCATTTCCTTACTGATTGCTTTTTACTAAGCTTCTTTCTAAGTATCCCATTCATCAACTCATAAAAGTAGTTTTTTTGTTATTCCATTTCCCAGATGGCAAAACTGAGTTTTACAGAGGACAAAATTTTCCCTCCACAATTATATAGTTCACAAGAAGCAGAAGCAGATTTTATACTCAAGTTTGCTTGACTCCAGATAATCAGGTTGATTATCCACTGTGTTATAAGAACATTCAAATAAGGTAAATATGTCTGGCTAATATGAAAATAGCATGACAAGGAATCATGTACCAGGCCATTTTTGGAACTCTCAGTGAGGTTGTAACTAAATAGTTTGGCAATTTCTTCTTGCTATTGTAGAAAATACTATTTGATAAAGCATACATTAAAGCTAGTCTGCTTTCACTATTAAGAAATGATCTTCATTTAATGCTTTACTATAACATCTTGTTCCTGTCACTTGAAAAAATAGCTATGTTTATCTTACTTGCAAGACAAAAGACAAAAGTGGTAGTTTAATATACAACTGAAAACTAATA
This sequence comes from Eidolon dupreanum, assembly GCA_028627145.1. Taxonomy (NCBI): domain Eukaryota; kingdom Metazoa; phylum Chordata; class Mammalia; order Chiroptera; family Pteropodidae; genus Eidolon; species Eidolon dupreanum. The sequence continues at coordinate 53,102,923 of CM053502.1, forward strand.
AAACCACTTACAGCATCATAGTGAAAGCAAAACCCCTAGAAGATGATTCAGAGTTTCTTATTTTCAGTTCTTAGAATAATATGATTCCCACTCAATAGAGAAAGTACAAAATGGTAGTCATTGAAATAAGAAGGTGTTAACTATAGAAATTATACAATATAAATGTTCTGATGTTATAGATACAAATTACAGCATGAAAACTTTTCAGTTGAGCACACTGGTCAGCTCAGTTTCCAATGGGTTTTCCTTAGAGCTCCAACCCTATTGAAATAATAAGTATCTTAACCAGGAGACTGTTTAGATACTCCCATTAGCCAGCACTGAGCATATAATGTGAAACATGTTAGTTCCTCAGTAAATGTTTGCAGAATGAGCAAATGGCTCAGTGAAGATACAGGTAATGCAAATTTTTCCCTGTTTTGAAGGGCTCACAGTCTATTTGACATGACATAGACACAAAACAATTTTAAGAAATTAAGGTATAGATAGATATGAATGTTTAGATGATCACAAAGTGAAATTTTGAACAAGAGCAATTAATGGAAACTACCTTATGAATCAAAGCTCTGTATGGCAGGTTGATACCCTGAAGGCTTGTTGCTCACTTATAATATAGCCTCTTTCACTAGCTAAGAGAGGAAGTAGGGACACATTGCATAGAAACATTACAGAAAGTAGGAATTAATGGTGAGGCAAAGCTCACCTGGCCTGTGGTCCCTGCACTTGGAATCATTTCAAAGTACTGGAACTATGAGCATAGTGGAGAAACCATGGTCATAAATAGCTGCTTCAAAATTTTAAAATGTACATCAAAAGATAAGCTATTGCAACCCAGTCTTTAAAATTCTACCCATCTCTGGCTTCATAAAAACTGTATTAGCCAACTGCAAAGTTACAGTTCATTCTGTTTCAGATTGGTTAAAACAATACCCAAGGTACAGAGGTGCTGAAAGGCTTAGTTCTTACTAGTTAAGGGAGTTGACAATTGTGAATAAAAATTGCTCTTAGTGCAAAGTAGAATTGTAATCAATGTCATTGTCATTTGAACCACATTGTTTGGAGTGTAACCAATTGTGAAACCAACATAATTCAAAAACTAAATTAGAAAAACAGATGCTTCTTTTGTTTGGAAATTTTAGTTTCATTTAGCCATATTGTATATCATTTTCTTTGACTACACCACATAGAAAGAAAAATCACAGAGCATAATACAAAAATGCAGAAACATATTTAGCAAATTTGTGGATTTCATAAGTCATTTATAAACTTTAGGTTTATAAACAATTTCAAAGGCTCTTGAAAATATTTGTAAACACAGAGTCTCTACAATGTTACATATAATTATACCAGGCCTTTCAAAAGCACATTCCAGAGATAGAGTTTATGCAAAATATCAAGTTTCGTATTTGGGGTTTGTCTTGGAGACAGTGAACAATTTATTTTTCAATTTCTGTCTTCACTGATGCTCATGATTAAGCTAAATACATTGGTGCAATAAGAGAAAAGAAATTTATCTTATGCATAATTTCTAAATTGACTTGTAACTTTAGGAAGTCAATCTATACAGAACGGGATTTATTTTTGCAGTTCACTAACATCCAAGCAATTTTTTGCTTTCTCTACAGTTTCAAGTATTTTTAAGGGAATTAGGAAGTTCACTTTTAATGATTCTGAATTACCAGTCTTCCTATGATTTAAAAACTCACATCTTTAACTCTGCATGAGTCAGTGGCATTATATATTCATGTACAGCTTCTGTCATGGGCTTGCATACAATGCTAATTTATATTTAAAAATTTCCGGAAATATTGGTATTTTTTAAAAGTATATACCCTTCCAATGCATCATCAAGAGGAAATAGAAGCTCCAAACACATACATTCACACACACACACACACACACACACACACACACACACTTGATAAGTGTAAGCACTAAGGGGAAAAACACTTATGTTTATGATGTTAATTTTAAGCAATCAAAAGTATAAACAATAAACTATCTTTTGCTACATTTACGGCACATCCTTGAGAGTATAAACTTAGAGATTTAAGTTTTGTTTTTAATCTTATAGTCTGAGGTGCTTCTATGATGTTTATATCAACAACATTTTACTTCCAGTAATTTAAAAAAAAAAAAAAAAAAAAAAAAAACTCCTCTGGCTTGCAGTTCAAAAGCTCTTGATAAAACATTAGACTTCTTTGAGAGTAAAGTATACATAAATCAGAACCACAAGGAATAAATTTCCTGTTTCTTACAAATGGGATAAAAACTGTTGTACTTGGATTATGGGGAAAGTTAACAAGACATTGGAAACTTATACTTGCTGCCCCAAAAGGCTTTTCTTAAATTAGGAATGGCAGGGTGGGTGGCTTCTGCAAAGAACCTAGGCTTTGGAATCTTTACTTCCTGGTAGAGTAAAGAAGCATCTCTATGAACTAGTTGTATAGCCTTCAACAAATGATCTTGCTGAGTCTATTTTCTTATCTATAAAATAGATAAAATAATACACTTTTATGAGATTACTTTAAAGATTTGATGGCATACAATATATAGAATTACTGGCATAGAATATATGCTCAGTTAATCTTAATTTTCTCTTTTATCTTCCTGTCTTGGTTTTTTCACTTCCCACAAAGCAAAGTAAAAGATAAACATTTAAACTGTATTATGAGAGTAAATGAATAAAAGATATTTTATTTTGTTTCATCATTCTATGGTTAGTCAACTAAAATACAATTGGTTATCATACCAATATATAATTTTGTGCGGTGTAGTCACTTGATCCATAGTTTCAATCTTTTTTTCAATTCAGCTGTCTTATCAAATGGAGAAAATAAACAAGTTGAGAAGAAAAGGAAGAACAATTAATAAATGAAGAAGATTCTTGCCACCATTCTAATAAAAGAATATGAATCTCTTAACAAACTAGAGATGGAGACACAATCTGGCTTTGCACTCAGTCATTGCCTACCACTGATTGAAACTTCATTTTATCATTTCAAGGTATTTATTTTCAGTACAACATGCCCTCTAAATTTATGCCAATCATTTCATCTGAAGGAAAATCGTGGTTCACAGGTCTTCAATATAACTTTTCTCTAAGAGATTGCTAATTGCTCTTTATATATATAAATATATATAAATTTTAATATATTTATACATATAAAATATATTTTTTCTCTTCTCAGTGATATTAAAGCTTAACTCACATTTACTTTGACATTTTGCTATAAGATTAAAGTATATAACAGAACACAACTGTGTGTTATTGCCAAGGAGCATATAAGAAAGAGGAAAATCATTATAAGCACTATAAATACATTAAAATAATTTTTAATAATATTTTTTATTTTTCAATTATAGTTAGCTTACAGTATTATATTAGTTTAAGGTATACAATACCATGATTAGACATTTATGTAACTTATGAAGCAATCACCTAAATAAGTCTAGTGCCTATCTGACACTACACATAGTTACTACAATATTATTGGCTATATTCCCCATGCTGTACTTTATATCCCCATGACTATATTGTAACTACCAATGTGTACTTCTTAATTCATTCCCCTTTGTCATCCACTCCCTCCACTCCCCTCCCATCTGGCAACCCTCAAAATGTTCTCTGTATCTATGAATTTGTTATTTTTTGTTTGTTTATTTTGTTCTTTAGATTCCACATGTAAGTGAAATCATTGGATTTGTCTTTCTCTATTTGACTTTACTCCACTCAACATAATACCTTCTAGGTCTATCCATGTTGTTTCAGATGGCAAGATTTCATTCTTTTAAATTTTGTTATGGTGAGTAGTATTCCATTTTATATATATACCATCTCTTCTGTATCCATTCATTCACTGATAGATACCCAGATTGCTTTCATATCTTGACTATTATAAATAAGGCAGCAATGAATATATGAATACACATATACCTTTAATGTAGTATTTTGTGTTTCTTCAGATAAATATCCAGAAGTGGGATTACTGGGTCCTTCTTTATCTCTTATTAAAGTCTTTGTTTTAAAATCTGTTTGGTCTGATATAAGCATTTTACTCCAGATTTTTTATTCATTTATGTCCATTTTTGTAAAATATCTTTTTCCATCTCTTTACTTTCAGTCTGTGTGTGTCTTTCAATTAAAAGTGAGTCAGCATATGTAAGAATCTTGTTTTTTAATTCATTCAGCCATCCTACCTTTTGATTGGAGCATTTAATCCTTTTATGATTGAAGTAATTGTTGATATATATGTAGTTATTGCCATTTTAATATTCATATTTTGACCTCTTTCTTCCTCTTCCTCTTCCTCTTCCTCTTCCTCCTCCTCCTCCTCCTCTTCTTCTTCTTCTTCTTTTTCTTTTTCTTCTTCTTCTTCTTCTTCTTCTTCTTCTTCTTCATTCTCCTTTTTCTTCTTAAAGTCTCTCTAATGTTTCTTGTAATGCTTTTGTGATGTTGATGAACTCCTTCAGCTTTTTCTTGTCTGGAAAGTTCTTTATCTGTCCTTCAATTCTAAATGATAGCTTAGCTGATTAGAGTAATCATGGTTTTAAGTCCTTACTTTTTATCACTTTGAATATTTATGACAATCCCTCTGGCTTGCAAAATTTTGGTTGAGAAATCAACTGACAGTTCTATGGGAACTCCCTTGTAGGTGACTCATTGTTTTTCCCTTACTACTTTTAAGATCTTCTCTTTGTCTTTAACTTTGGCATTTTAATTATCATGCGTCTTGGTATGGACCTCTTGGGGTTCATCTTGGTTGAGACATTCTGAGTTTCCTTCTCTATGTTAGGAGAGTTTTCCATCCTTATTTCTTCAAATAAATTTTTCAATTCCTTGCTCTCTCTCTTCTCCTTCTATTACCCCTATTTTGTGAATGTTGGTAGGCTTGGTGTTCTCACAGAGGCCCCTTAACTCTTCTCATATTTTTTGTATTCCTTTTTCCTGTTGCAGTTTGATTGAATGTTTTCTGCTACTTTATCTTCTTTCTGATTTGATTCTCTGCTTCGTCCAACCTACTGTTGAGTCTCTCTAATGTATTCTTCATTTCAGTTATTGCATTCTTCATTTCTGACTGGTTCTTTTTTATGTTTTCTATCTCTATTTTTATGTTTTCTGTATCTTTGTTAAGTTTTTCACTGAGTTCATCTACTCTTCCCCTAAGTTATCGAGCATTCCCATAACTAGCATTTTGAACTCTGCATCTGACAGATTGCCTGTCTCCATTTTGTTTAGTTCTTTTTCTGGAACTTTGTACTATTATTTCATGTGGAACATATTTCTTTGTTTTCTCATTTTGGCTCCCTCCTTGTGTTTGTTTCAATGTATTAGATCAGGCTCCTCATTCTCTCAGTCTTAGTAGAGTGGTCTTATGTAGTAGATGTCCTGTAGGGCCCAATGGTGCAGTCTTCTCTGGTCACAAGAGCTGGATGCTCCAGGCAGGTCCCTTGTATGGGTTGTGTGTGCCTTCCTATTATAGTTGAGACTTGGCTGCTGTTTTCACATCAGTGGAAGAAACTGACCCTTGGGTTGATTGGTCATGATGATTGGTCAGTGAGGACCTGACCCTGTGAAGCAGTATTCACTTTAGCAGGCTCTGGTGCCTGGCCAGTCTGCCTTTTGGGTGTGTCATCCTTAAATGCATTTCTGGGTGATGCTCCAGCTCAGGTTAAAGCTGGCCACCAGGAATGCTTGCTCCAGGGCCTCTTGGTAGGAGCTCTGCCACAGGCCAAGTTCATTCTCAGTCTGTGCACTGCCCGGCACCACCTGGCAATAATCACCAAGCAATCCACAGATGACTATCACCTACGCTGGGCTTAGAGGTATCTCTATAGGTCAAGCCATGAAGAGAGGCTGGCTGCCACTAGTGCCAGGTTTGGAGCTGCTCAGCAAGAAGTATGCGACATGTGGAGTCCAGGGCTTCTTGGCTGGGTTTGGTGAACCTTTGAGAGGTTTTAGGAAAAGCCACAAGCATAAGCCAAGCCAAGCTATTTGTATGAAAAAGCCACAGGAAGTGGTTTGGTGGGCCTGCAAGTTAGGAAGATGGGGTCTCAGGGAATCACCAATGTAGGTCAAATTGTGTTATCCATGTTGATAGAGACTCAGATATGGAGACCACCTATGTCTGCATACTGAAATGGGGGAGGACTCAACAAAGGAACCATGGCTTCTGCCAATATTTCTGTCTGAGGGAAAGCCACTCCTCCAGCCTTGCTCTGAAACTAGACAATTCAGTTATTCCCTGTATGTCCCAAACATTCCTCAAATAGCTGCCCCAACATTGGAGCTCAGAGCAAGTGAATTCATCACCAAGTAAGTCTGCACATGGGTCTTTTAAGAGGAATTTCTGTGACTCTCACAGCCTTCTGTCTCACTTAGCTACAATGCTGTTCCAGGTACATTGTGGTTTTCACAGCCAGAGGTTGTGGGGACTTCTTTTCCTGGCACTGGAACCCTGGGCTAGGGAGCTTAGTGTGGGGCCAGGACCCCTCACTACAGCGGGAGGACCACTGTGGCTGAAATATCCCTCCTGATTCTCAACTGTCACACATAGTTATGGGGCCAGCTGGTATCACATCTCCACCTCTCCTACCAGTGTTGAGGTAGTCTCTTCTGTATGTCCCCAGTTGTAAGACTTATGTTCAGCCAGACATCAGGTGATTCACAATGATGGTTGTTCTGTAGTTGTAACTTTGATGTGGTCATGAGAGAAAGTGAGCACAGTGTCTACCTACTACATCATCTTAACCAGAAGTTCCTACATGATTATTCTTATTTATTGTTTTTGGAGAGAAAAAAAAAAGATGGAAGAGAATTTGTACTGATGAGTGGCCAAATTTTGTACAGTTAAAGAAATGTTTTTAGATTTTGTGATTTGGAATTAAATGGAAGGAAAATGCAGATATTAAAAGTAAATATTTATAAAAATGTTTAATTAGGAAGGTGCAATTAACTGAGAAATTTCTGAAGCAAAAATCAAATGTATTTCCTAGTTTTATAGAGTAATGAGAAAGCAAAATAATACTTATGCATTTCAGAATGAATAATCAAACAGAAAAGCATAGAACAATACTTGGAAAAATATAACCAAAACGAATCACCCAAATGTGCATATGCACATCTCATACCCATCTGCTAATTACTCAAGTTTTCAAAATGAAAACAACTAGACAATTAAAATAAGTAGTAGCAAAAAAAAAAATAATTTTATTGAAGTAGACCAAGGGTTGAGGTGCTTGAACTCAATAATCACTCTTTAAGATATCGAATCCAAAGATAAAACTTTCCTTCAAGTTTGTTACCTGGAGAATCAGACAAACTTCTTGCTCTTCCCAAGATCTAGGAACCATGTTAAATTTTAAGGCAAATGTCATTAAAAATAGTCTTAGCCTGGATGTTACTACAAAAATAGTCTTAGTTCTGGATGTTACTACAAAAATTCCATAATCAGGTGTCTTAAACAGCAAACATTGATTTCTCACCACTCTGGAGGCTGGAAAGTCCAAGATCAAGGTGCCAGCACATTTGGTGTCTGGTGAGGACTGGCTTCCTAATTCAAAGACAATCATCTTCTTCCTGTGCTCTCATATGCTGGAAAGGGGTGAGGGAGCTCTCTGGAGTGTCTTTCATAGGAGCAATCTGCTGTAAGATTAAAGTATATAACAGAACTTTATATAATGTACTATCCTAATAATAAGGGCTTCACCCTCATGAACTAAATACCACTCAAATTTCTCAAATTTCCCACTTTCGACATAAAAATTTGAGGCAGATACATAAACAGTTAAACTATAACAGTTACTAATCTTTAATAGTTAGTAGCTTAGATCTCTAAACATTTTTAAATAGATAGTTGGATTGATTTTCAAAGTATAGCTCCTTAAATTTCATTAAAAGTACAAAAGGAAAGGTGGTGTTTCATTGTTTACTAAGATTACTGTTGGCTGACCAATAGTAATCTCATGTACATGAGACCCAAAATATACTGTTCTTCTCTTCACATTCAGGTCTCAATTTTAAATTGAGCCCATAGTGAGATGTAGGTACATAGACCCAAAAGAGAGGGAGGTACCAGCACCCATATCTAATAACCTGTCCATTCAGGGGTTTGCTCTTTTTGAAGAGGGTTCATTTGATATTGTAAGCCTCCTAGACTTACCAAACCCTCTATTATCTACAAGTGCTTATTCATGCAGGACAAGAAAAAAAAACAACAAAGAGGGTTAACAAATACCTTCAGAGCTATAATATCAAAGTGTATGGGGCTCCATGTAACAATATCTTTTCATTTAAGACTGGGATTTTAGAAGAGAAATGAGGTTATGGGAAGCGAAAAGCTTCTATACAAAGGGGTACCATAGGACAAGTAGATGTTTCTTATACCTTGGCTCAAGATATTGCAATGATGGACTAAGACAGCTGGTCTAAGAATAAGTGGTACAAGAGCTGTGTAAGTTGGAAATAAACTGTAGGAGAAGAAATGGAAGAAATCTTTAAATCTAGTAATTATAAAAAACAAAGAATGTGAGTCAGAAAGATAACAATGAAGAGAATGCCTGGTAATTCACAAGAAGAAAGCAAATGAGAAAAGAGTTCATAATCAATACTTGAGATCAATCAGCATAATAATAGTAGGGTTTGGGTAATCATCAGAGTAAACTTACAATCTTAGTAGAAAAAGGTAAATAGTTATTATAAATATTTAATCAGTTATATCATATGCTTCTCATTTAGAATCTAGAATTGAAAGGGCCTATCTTAATGAAAAAGTCCACAGAAAGTATAAAAAGCAAGATAGATCTCTATGTCTATAAAATATGAACTTGTAGCGAAATCTATGAATTGGAGAATGGTTGAAAGCTGACAGCATTTTATCGGAAGCAAAGAAAAGGAGGCATGTTCATAATATTTATTTATGTAGAATACTTAAAGCCATTCGGTCAGAGAAAAAGAAAATGCATTACTGACATATGTGACAAAATATATATAAAAGCAAAATAAGGTAAGGATGATGAGCTTTGGTTACCTGGATTTATTAGTTTTCTACTGTTGTGCAATAAATTACTATAAACTTAGTGGCTTTAAAAGTATCCATTTATTTGCTCAGAGTTCCAAAACCTGGCATAGTGTTACTCTGTCCTCTGCTGAAGTTCCTACAATGTCAAAATTAAGGTGTTAGCCTGACTGAGTTTTCATCTAAAAGTACTGAAGAAGATTCTACTACCAAGATTTTTCTGGTTTTGGCTAAATTCATTTTCTTATGTGTTTAGTACTGAGGTTCCTGTGTCTTTGCTAGCTGTTAGCCAATGGCTGCTCTCAGCTCCTAAAAATCACCTGCAACCCAGGCCCCTCCATCTTCAAACCAGCAACGCCTCCTGGAATTCTTCTGCTCTGAATCTCTGACTCACTGGTCCAGGAGTAGGCAGAGAAAACTCTACTTTTCAAGGGCTTATATGATTATGTTGGGCCCACCCAATCTTACGGTTGACTGTGTCATAAAGTAATCTAATTACTGAGTAAAATCCATCATATTCATAGTCTCAGGAACTGAACTGTTCAGTGAATGAACATGAAGGGTCAGGAAATCTTGGAGCCATCTTAGGATTCTGCCCACCACACTGGACATCTGTTACAAGTCTTTTTTAGCAAAAGCAGAGCAAGTAAACCTGATAAATTACTATTTCTTAAGAGGAGTGATAGTCTCCTTCTGCTCTGTTCTGTTCTAGCTCCTCGGGATACCATATCCATCTCTAGTGTTGCCATTAAGAGTGGTAGTAGCAATTTGAAGCATAATCAGAGATAGGGAAGTTCTTGAAACTGTTACGAAGAAGGAATATCTGAGTGCCAAGACTGTGTAATGTTCAGGTGAGGAGTCAGAGAGACAAAATTAACTGTTTTCTTGACTTTCTTTTTTTTTTTTTTTTAGGGTACATGCTAATAATGGATAAGTGAAAGCAATAAAGAAGCATCCTAGTTCAACACAAGGAAGAACTTTATTTAAAAAAAATCACATTTTCTTGAAAATCCCTGGGAATTTGTATAGAAGATGCTTAGTTACTTCACTAGAGACTTTATTCTTTAAAGTACAAGTAAATAGGAGTTAAGGAGAAAAATGGATTCATGGTCAAATTTATGTAGGAAACTCTAGATTGAGCAAATAAACAATGCTTGCCTCCTTCTTCGGGATTCTTCAAAGACTTTATTATGGTCTGTGACTTTCTAATGAAAGGGTATAGTATGCAACATTTCCCAAATTAATTGAATACCAAACATTTTATTTCATTGAGACACTCTTGGGACTAGCATTTTTGAACTTTACTTGGTAAACTGCTGTGTTTTATAGGGAATTGATGCACTAAAGAGTGGTTTGAAGTAACCATTGCAGTCCCTTCCATGATTCATGACACATTCAAGTACTTCTGGAACTAGATCATCTTTACCATTGTGAACTGAATATATATACAGCAGCCATAGAAAGTGGAGAAATGTCTATTTGAAGTCCTGTGGGATTTAACTGGACTGTACATATTCTCATAGAAATCTGTTCGAGAACAGTGTTTGGTACCTTGCGTCCTCAAAGCTTTAGCTGCAGGTAACTGAATGAAAAGTCACCTGAGCAAAATAAATTCAACAAAAGTTATTAATAATGAAGTAGAAAATAAGAAATTACTGTGATCCGCTCCTCTCAGTCAATAATTCAGGTGGAAAAGACCTCAGTCTTTCGGACTTGTAAGTTGGAAGCTAGTGTATTTTATCAACTCAGGCACTGTCTTTGCAGTCTTAACTTTTCTGTTAAAGAATTTCATTGTTATAAAAATGTGAGAGGTTTACCCCCATGTTTCTTTCACTACTACTCAACAAATTCATTTTCCTCATAGAGAGTACTATAACCAATGAAACTAAAACTTTATATATCTGGTTAAATACTTCTTATAGTGAATACCCTGAGATTACTTTTTGGAAAATACTGCAGTTCAATAAATTCAGAAGATAACATCATTTTAAAATTTTTGTAAAATTTTTGAACAGAAAATGTAACTGACTTTTCATATCTCAGTATTCCAAATGTAGACCTCAGTAGAAATAAAATTGTAAAGGACTCTCTTCTGAAGGAATTTCACAATTCCTGAGCTAAAAAGTTTTGCATATCCTTATTTCCAGCTTTTCAGGGAAAGAGAAGTAGAACCAAGGAGGTGGCAGTTATGTGACTGAAGCCAGCCCGATTATTAGTCTATTTCTTTGTATTAGATTTTATTTTTCATATCTTTGTTCTATTATGTATGGCCCTCATTATCTTTTGTGTGTGTGTCAAATCTTGTACCATAAATGTGAATAATTTACCTCACAATACTCTGTACCATGCTTTTCTTCATAGTCAAATGTCCAAGATACACATATGTAGTCACAGTATTTCTAGTAGAGAACCTGGAATTCTCTAATCGTGAGTTCTCCGTATTTACGTCTGTTCACTAAATTCGAATTTGTCTACTACTTTCAATACCACAATCTATGGAAGACCCATTACCTGAAAAGTTCAATTTCAAACTAATTTACAACAGAAAAGTACTCAAATAAAGCTAAGTCTCACATATATTTATATAAATGCTATAGAAATACGTTCATCTCAACAAAAGTTTGTCATATCTAGCAAAGTAACAAGACCACCAACACATTAATTTTAGGAGAGGAAAAATTTCTTTTTTAATCTAGTCTCATTTTTGGTCTTTGGGATAGCATCAGTGTCTATAATGCAGGTTTCTCATTTTGTGATAATAAAATTTAATATTCTTCCTGTTAATTATTATAGGTTGGGGGAGGACTTGAAAAAAGGGTGGAAGAGAAGGAGAAAAAAAATATTTTAATACGAAAGCCTCAAATAAACCCTAATTTAGAAAAAACGACTTGCCACTAATTTCATATCCTTAAATATAGAACATCTCAATTTATCTAAGACAGGTAATATCTGTGTAAAAATCTCCTATTAACCCACGAATGTCCTTCAGCCTGTGCTGAGAAGCACCAACTCTCAGGCTGGGGGAAGAGCTTAGCCTCTCAGGTCCACTCAATTCTTGGCCTATAGGCTGAGATTGCTGCCAAGGGAGCCAATTAGTGCCAAATATGTTGGTGGTTTTTTGATGTAGGAAAATCTCCCCTAAGAACTGGACTGAGATGAGCCATCAAATGATAGTGATTTTCAGTCACTAATGATCTGGGATTTAAATAGAGACTTTTAATTGAGTTACCAAGCAACCTGCAAATATTTTGGTGATACCTGCTGAGTCAATTGGGTAGTTTGTAACCTACTCTCCTCTGATTATGTTATCTTTGATATGAGTACATTACATGTTATAAATGACCCACATGGGTTTTCTCCTTTGTCATTAGCCAAGAAAAGTTATCATTGAGTCTTTTGTTCATTCCTTCCATTATGTTTCCATATGTCCAAAAAAGGTTGAGCAAATAGTGGCTATAGGGAATATAGAAAAAAACGTGTTCATTAAGCTCTCTTCTTACACTCCCAGCTTCTCCTAAGTGGAGTAAGATAGCATGAAATCAGAAAGGACACAATAATTTGTTTTGTAAATCATAATTCCACTTAATTAACACAGCCAGAATTTTTGTGTTTGTTTCTTAGATCTGTTTTTAAAAAACAAAACATAAAATGTTAAGGATATTGTTATTATGGTTTTTGTTCCACTGGAGAGTTATTTTCAAAGAAAACTTGTAGAGAAAAATAAATTCTGCCTTTCATTGTTTCCAGATGCCTCTCTTCTGTCAGTCCCTGTGGCCAAACTTTCTGACTGCTACTGTCATTCCCTTCAGTCCTTCTTGCTCAACGACCCCTCATGGGTCTCCCTTGGTTCCTTAAACTACATCCTTCAGTTGTCTTGCCCCATTTTGGGGCTGATATTATTTTTTCCAATGTTATTGTTCTGCCCCTCTTGCTTTTAGGTAACATTTCACATTGCCTTTCAACTTGCACTTCTCTAAGTACAAGGTGGGCTTTTCAGAAAGGCTGCTTTCTCCCTTTGACATGTGTGTGGTATAACTCCCCTACTGTAGATGAAGCAGTGGCCAGACCTTTGCTTCTCCCAGCTTTTCTTCCACACACGGCTTTGCCTTTCTCCTCAGTAGCTTATTTGAACTCTTTTTGAGGGGGTATTCCTAAGAGAATATTGCTCTGTTTGCCTGGCTTTGTGTTTCTTTGAGCACCTTTTCCTCTCCCTTTGAGAACTTGCCTACACAAGAAATAACATCAAGAGACTTAACATTTCCATTCCTAGTTCTATTCTGAGTGCAAGCAGTCGATAACATAAGACATGGTGCTGTTTCAAAGATCACAGTGAAAGGACCCTATAGCTCACCATTGCATTTTACAAATGAAGAAACTGAGGAGCCAACATGTTAAAAGGCTGACAAATGTTACATACATAGTACAAACGTATGAGAATTAAATCCTGCCTAATAACTCCTAATCATGTGCTCTGTGCAGTGCAGTGCATTCTGTTATCTGTTGTTTGATCACGGTATTCCTCACCCAGTTTCATCTGCAACAGGTGGTCAAAATAGAAAACAAAGATTCTATATGTTTTTATGGAGACGTTTCACCTATAAAATATAAAATAAAGGATAATAGTATTGAGAAGGGCATAGAAATTGAGAGAATGAGAAAATGTCAAAAGAAATATTTTAGTTATGTGTTGAAGCTCTTTATGTAGAGGAGAGAATGTTCTATGATATTAAGTATTGTATACCTGTGAATCAATGCTCTACTTGCCAAAGCATCAAAATTTAAGTGAAAATGCACACACACACACACACACACACATACACACAATGAACAATACACGCTTAAAAGATTATCATACTAAGAAGTTTGAGGTTGGTGGAATATTTCTGTTTTTGCATTTAGCACTAAAACTTGGAAAAGTATTTCACATCTATTCTTTTTTATAAACTTTTTCAGTTGTGGTTTTTATGTTATACTCCTTAAAAAATTATTTCTAAGTTCATTTTGAGCTGAATGATCAGTGGGCTCCCATTAAGAGCCTCTGTAAAGACAACTGTTAACAGGAGTTTACTGAAGTGTGAGATGTGGTTTCGGGTTGATTTTTTTCATTTCTATTGTTTCCTCCCTTCTTTTTCTTCTCTGACCAGCCTGGAGCATGATGCAGACCAGGCTGGAAACTACCAGCTCACAATAAAGCAATATTCTAATTATCCTCTTTTTAGTCAGGGTTTCTTTTGACAGGTGTCAACTAGATTTAAAATGGTTGATTGTTGGGTTTTCTTTCTTTTTCCCCCCTTTTTTTTACATTTTCGTTCCTTGAAGTGGGGTTAAATGCCAACATCCCTTTGTGCTTAACTAGAGATAACTATCAAAGAAATGTATAAATATAGCTCCAGTTACACCAAAGCTTAGGAGACACATCTACCTCTAATGACAAAATGCACACTTGACCTTGGCTATATTTTTGTGCACAGAAATGTGAAGTTTGGTTTATGAAATATCAGGTTCTACATGGTTCCTACTCATTCTTTCAGGTACTTTTGCAAATGAGGTATCCTAGTTAGTTATTCTATCTTTTTATCTCTTTCATGAATAAATTACAGAGTTCTGCTTCTTATCAAAAAAACATTGAACTCAGGGAACACAAAATATTTTTTTATACCATAAATTATTCTTAAAGAAAATCTTAGACGACTTAGACCCTCTCTGTGGTGTATATTTATATGTGTGTGTGTACATGTGAGAGAAAGTGAATGTGTCTGCTTGGTGGCATTAGTTTTAAATCGTGATAGATAGACTTCGGATTGTCATTGCAAACCAGCCTGAAAAAAAAAAAAACAAACAAGCAAGCAACCACCAAAAATATTCTTTTCAATTCTTTGACCAACAACTGTGAATGACAAAGTACGCTCAGCTCTTGTTATGGTATTTTCTTCCTGCTTATTGGCACAGAATGTGATTTCGTGGTAGAAGGTTGGAAAATGACCCCTTGTAATGATGGAATTTACATAAATAAATGCTGATAGCACAAAACAGATAATATGCTGTGGGTGTCATCACAATAAGTTGTCTCCTACTGACACAGAGTCTAAGTTGGAAGCACACAATTATGCAAATCAAACTAATGCCAGTTGCTCATTACTGTCATGGTGGTAAAGGCAAAAACATATCCTCTATAGACAGTTCGAGGCTGGGCCACAAGCCAAAATGTTTGGTTTTGCTGACAGAGTAACTGAGTCAACAAAAATAGGATATAATCGTAATACATCAGAGGAATCCACATCAGGGCAGACCTGAAGCTTAATGGACTGTGAATCCTATATCAGTGCAGAGAATTCTTTTACTGGTATTGACCCGTAATATGTCTGCTCCCACATTTGCCGATTCTTTAGAAATAGATTACAGAAGCTATTTGGGGGGAACCTAAAATGTCTGCAAGACACATTCTATTGGCTTTTTCTAAATGATATGACATTTATAAATACTTAAATAATGTCATCTATTACAAATTTAAACACCTCCCAGAATATTTCAAAGGACTTTTTGTTCTATCATCATTTGTCTTGAGTTCTCATTATGGCACTAAAGATGTTGTCAAACAATAGAATGTTTATTTGTCACATAAATGTCTTTCCTATTTAAAAAACAAACAAACACTGTTACTAAAAGAAAATTTAACCCTATAGAGTAGATAATGGATCTGATTTTCACGCAGGTAAACCTGAGAGCAAATGAGGTCCTGGTGTAGGAGGTCTGTTGAGCAACAATTGTTCATCTACCAGTTTAATCCATCTCTCTTCTAAATGACAGTGTCATATATGTGGTGGACTGATACCATGAATGGCCTAGATGCTTCATCCTCGTGGTATCCATGTCCTTTGCTCTGAGATTTTATAGTCCTTCCCATTAATAAGTGGGCACATGTCCTTGCTGCATGATTCTGAGTTTAGCCATGTAACTTGCTTTGGCCAATGAGATATAATCAGATGTACCAGAAGCAGAGGCACAGAAAAGCACTTTGCCATATATGCATATGCTTTTCAGCCACTGTCTGGGAAAACATGTCTGATCTTGCTTGCTGGAGGGCAAGAGTACATGGAAGAGAGCTGAGCTGTCCTATAGAGGCCAGCCTAGATCAACAAATGATCAACCAACCCAGACACCTGAGTGAGCTCTGACCAGAAGCACCTAGCTGAGACCATCCTAAATCAGAGTCACGACTCATAGATTCTTTAGGTTTCAAGTTCCTGTTTCTGTATTATTTCTTAAGCAATGTTATCGCTTTAATTTCAACTAACAAGTTTTCACAAAGTTCTACAAAATTAAAAATATGCAAGAGAAATACACTATATAAATAATAAAAAAGAGATTATTGAGTAACCAGGTTTAAGGTATAAATATATAGAAAAAATACAAATCAAAGCCATGATGAGATGTCAATTCACACCCTCTAGGGTAGCTATAGTCAGACAATAACAATGTTAGCAAATATATATAGTGAAATTGGAGCCTTTATTCATTGCTTGCTAGGAGTGTAAAATAGTGAAAAAACAAAATTCACACTATCCATACAATAGAATATTATTCACCAATCGAAAGTCAATAAATACTGATATATGAGACAACATATGAGTCTTGAAAACATGCTAAGCGAAAGATGCCAGTTGCAAAAGACCACATGCTGTATAATTCAATTTATGTAAAATGCCTAAAACAGGCAAATCTAGAGGTTACTTAGAGCTGAGATGGAGGTCATAGGCTGGGTGTAGGGTAGGACCTGGGGAGTAATTGCTAATAAGAAATGGAATTTTCTTTTGGGATGATAAAAATGTAAAATTAGGTTATGGTGACATTTGCACAGTTCTATGAATACACTAAAACCCATCTGAATGTAAACCTTAAATGGGTGATTTCTGTGGTATGTGAATTATATCTCAATAAAGCTGTTTAAAAAAAAAAAAAATATATATATATATATATATATATATATATAAACACATGTTCTATTTCTGACCAAAGCATAACTTGGTTTTTATTTTAGGCTATTTTTCTATCCCTCTCAAATACCTGGATATGCATGACTTTTTATTTACTTGATAGAAATGTTGATATTGATTGGAAGACTTTATAGCCAAAATAAAATTAAAAAAAAAAAACTATTTGCATTGTTTCTTTAGAACCACATGCTTATTTACTGTACTTGACACATTTTAAAAATGAAATAATGGAGAATTTTTGACATTCAGTACTAGACACTGATTTTCACAGAGCTCTTGCTCTGCCTTTTTCTACCTTGTTTTCTGTGATACTTGCTCACACTTCTCTTGAGCTTGAAACTGATATGTGAAAGAGAAAAGATACCATTTGTCATTTCTTAGGGTTTGCACACAAAGGTCTACTTCAGTGAGTAAACTATAGCCACCCTGGCATGCTTGCAGATGCTCCTGTCTTAATAATCACTGCCTCTCTTCAAGCAGCCAGTTTGAGGTTTAAATTGTTTTGTCTTGTGAAACTGAGTAAATGGATAGCCCATAACACTCTTATCTGCCCTGCCCCCTTGGGCATCACCATCTAATATAGGAGCTTTCATACTGCCCCTTTCCTTACCTCTACAGAAGTCACAGCCCTCATTCAGGCCTGCGTTATTTTTGTTCCAATTTTTTTCCAGTGGTTCACTCTTTTCTGGTTTCTCACTCCTCTTATTTACCCTCCTAACTCCCCCAGGAGTGATAGCTGTGAAGTGCATATCCTGATTGATAATTTGACAGCCTTACACAAAAAATTTTACTGGCTTCTTTTTGCTTCTGAGAAAAATTTTCTTAGTGTAATTTGTAAAACCTTTTCTGATCTCTTAGACATAGTAACCTACTTGCTATTCTCCATCATGACTTTAAATAAGTGCTCCCTTGTCTTTTTGGGTGGTAGGAAGGAAAAGTTTAAAACTGATAGTAGACAAATATACCGGGGTGGAGGGATGGAGAGTTGTTATTCAATGGATATAAAGTTTCAGTCATGAAAAAGTTCTAGAGATCTGCTGTACAATAGTGTGTTTATAACAATACTGAACTGTACATTCTAAAATGTGTTAAGAAGGTAGACCATGTGTGTATTTTACCTCAATAAAATAACAAATATATCAATATTTATGTAAACGCAGATATCTCTTCACTGACCTCTCTTCCCTTGATAAACCCTTGCCTATCCTCTGGAAATTCCTGGAGTTCTGCCTCTGCCAGGAGGCCTTTCCTAAACACATTTGAGTGAAGTCTCTCCTTCCGTGTTTCTAGAAGCAATGTGTGCACACACCACACAGCATTATAATTTCTAAGGTTTTTCCAGACTCAGTTTATAGCAAAGTATTACCAGTATGCATGATGCCTTTCTTTTTTCACTGTAATTCACTTATTCATTTTTTATTCCCTTATCCCTATGTCTTCCTGCCACTCCATCCTTTTAAACATCTGTTGTAATGTGTTCTTTGGATCCATAAATGTCTATGAATTCTTGATTTCAGATAAATCTTTATAAAAATAGTGTATGGTCATATCTGTGTGTATTTTTCACATAATTGCTATTTTACTTGTCTATCTCTACCACTGGATAATAAGTTACTTGATGGCAGGAAACCAGCTTCTTTCCAAACTGACACCTTGCACAGTGTCTGATAGTAAGAACTCAATAAATGTTTATTCAATCCCTGCATGAGACAATAAGTTAATGATCTAAAAGGCCTACATTTTAGATGACTTTCTAATGATTTTTGGTGGACTTTGCAAGTGTCATCTCTCTTTTCAATAATCTGACCATGGGAACTCACAATGAGAGCTAAAATCTTAAAATTACGGAACCATTAGAATCTTAGCCTCTTTTGCTACATCCATTTCTTCATTCTCCAAGGTATTGCTCCAGTACTCCCTCCTTACTGATGCTAGTATATATTATAGACTATCTTGTGTACAGTGGCTTAAATGTTTAGTAGATTTCTACTTCTTTGTCAAAATGATTGATAATTAAAAGCTGAAGTGATCAACTCCAGAGGGAACCTGAAGTTTCTGAGTAACCCCGAAGCCAGTTTCCTCATTCCCATTACACACTGGAGGACTGCAAAGATTCTTTCCTTGACTTTGAACCATTGCTT
The DNA here is from genome assembly GCA_028627145.1 of Eidolon dupreanum. Lineage (NCBI taxonomy): Eukaryota > Metazoa > Chordata > Mammalia > Chiroptera > Pteropodidae > Eidolon > Eidolon dupreanum. Next base: position 53,122,075 of record CM053502.1, read on the forward strand.
CTTGGTTTTACAGTCTGCTTTCCTGTGGTTTAGAAACCGAGTATGTCAGCACTCCTTTTTACTGCCTCAGTGTAGCAGCAAATGTGTTTTGTTCTCTCCTTTCAAAAGTAAAGATTGTATTTTAAAATCACTCTCTCCCCTAGGGAACCACTCACTCTTAACACTCTGACAGGCCATGAGAACCTCAAAATTAAGAAAGATATCCAGAAATGTGAGTTTATACAGAAAGGACTAGAAAACCACCCAGACATGTAACGACTTAGTTACGTGACTGGCTTCTGTCAAGAGAAAAGTGTGTCTGAATTTTCAGGCTCATAATAGACATGTGCAGCTAACTGACTTTTATCTTGCCTCTGTCATATTGATCTATCAGTGAATCTATAATAGAAGATGGGAGCCTGAAACAGTAAAAAGTAATAACCATTGAGATGGATAGCTTGAGCAAAAACGTAGTTTCATGGGGACACTTAGTGCATAGAACTGCAGATTCATGTCAAGGGGGCATAAGTATACCCTTCAAAGCCAACTGTTAAAAACACCTAGTGCACAGATGACCTGCCTTCAGAATATGATATGTTTCTGTATTGATTTTTGGAGTTTCAAAACAACAGGAAATAGCTAAGTGAAAGTTTCTTTGCAGAGCACTAAAAGTAATTTACCTTCTTCCTTTGATTTCAGCTTCAGATTTTGTTTTATGGTTCAAAGTACAAGTGCTTATTTTTAAAAATTCATTTCTAACTTATGGTAGAAAGCAGTACTGGATACCAAGGCAGTGTGGAGCAAGAAATGAGCCACAAAATGAAACAAAACAAACCCCCCAAATTGCATTAACAGTGTTAGTGGTAATTGCAGCTTGTCTTTTAAGTAAGTACAGGACCATTGATGGGAGGGCAGAGTTTTACCATTATCGGAGTATTCTGAGGAACAGACTGAAGAGCTTCTGAAATGATCAATACTGTGTGGCTTTGAAGTCATCTGGTGTTAGCTTCTGATAATTCATCTCTTGTATTTTTCTTTGCATGAGAACATTGGCACCTAAAACAAAAACTAGTCTTTAAAGACAGGAAAAAAAAAAAAAAAACAGGTCAGTTTTCAGTGTAAATTGGTACTACTTGCATGTTATTAATGTATGGTAAAAGCTAAACATGTTGTAAACACTAATACTTTACAATCTCTAACTAGACCTCTTTTTTCAAAGATCATGTACTTCATATTCATATATATTTGCTCTGTGCAGTATATTGAGATGCAGAAAGACAAATTTCAACTTATTCAATGTCCAAATTTGAAATTTTTTCCCACCGTTTTCTTCATTTGGAGCTTTAGAAAGTTGTATCAGTCGGAGTTTTGGCAAGAAATAGATGGCACACTCAGGAGAAGTGATTAAAGAGAGCTTTAATGAAGACATAAAGGGTAGGCATGGTTCGGGAAAACCAATTCTAGAAGGGTGAAGCAGGCAGGCATACCTGAGCCTCCCAGTCACCACCAGGGATGAAATGACAAGGTAAGGCAAAGCTAAGAAGTAGAGTGAGGCCTACCTGACCTCCCAATCTTCACCAGGGATGAAATGACAAGGTAAGGCAAAGCTAAGAAAGTAGAGTGAGGCCTGTGTCTGGAGGGAGGGTTGCCTGGAAGGAGCTTTGGCCAGTGAAAAAGGAAGCCAGACACTGCCAACCCAAAGACGAGTGGGAGGGAGCCAAGGGACTTAATATTTCAATTTTTCTTTCTTTGTATTCTTTGATTTTCTACTAGAGTCTTTGCACTGGCTGAGCCTCACAGGAGGACAGAGGAAAATAAAGTTAGTTTCATGATTCCTTTAGATCAGTCCCCTGAGGCACAGAGCAAAGGGAAAAACCTAGAGAATGAGCTTGAGGGAAAAATGGAAAATACCCCGTCACAGGGGTATATAAAGTCATATTTTATTTCAGATGTACGCTTATACTCATAGAATTGTCAATATAATTGCCATTATTCAGCTGCAATAGAAATGGAAAAATATAAACCTCATACTGTAAGAATGACACACCTTGACCAAGTTAAGAAGAATATTTGACTTTGGGAGTTATGAATAAGAACTAATATCTATAAGCATGGGAGAAATTGTTAAGATCTAGAGGAATTGAAGTGAAACAAAATTAAACAAAAAAGCACAAAAAAAATGGGCATCTGTTAACCTCTTCCTTCTACTTCTTAGCAAATACAATATTACAGAAAGTAAAAATTATGTGATCATGTTCCCGGGAGCCATAGGAATGACTAATCTCTTTTTCACCTCTTCCTATAAAAAGAGAAAACAAACAAACAAACAAACAAAAAACTTATAATTTGGAGTACGGAAATATTTTCCTAGTTTACCAGACAATAGGAAACAGAAGTTTGCTTTAAAGACATTTAATCACAGATTATATTTTATAATAATGCATTGTATCCATAAAAGGAGAAATATCAGTGTCATATATTTCCCAGAGCAAGATTAAAATGAGTATGAACTCTAGGCTATTCTTTTCCTAAATCACACTCTTGTAAGGAGCTCATTTATTATAAAATTTGAATCTGTTAACCATTAGTAACGGGCTAGGTTATTTTTGTTTTGTGTATTTATTTATTCGTTCTTAGATGTTTTCATTGTGCCTTCTGCAATCAAATGATCTGAGTTAGAAGATTAGGAAACACGAGATCTCACTTAAAATATACAATTTTTTTTTCATTAAAAAAGCGACATTCTGGGCCAGAAAATTTACATTTTATATGGAATTTGGGTCTTATGTTATGTACATTGGTCATGTTTTAAAAAGACAAATGTAATAGTTATTTCTTTATGTAGATAAATTATCTACCTATGCATTATCTATCTAAGAATTGAAATTTACAAAAATTCAAGTGCAAAAAGCAGCCTATTTGCAGAATTCTCTCTATAAATTGTCAGTCACTAGAGAAACATTTAGAGTTGTTAAGTCCATTAGGATAGTTAGTTCTCACTTCAGATAAAATGATAAGCATATGCTGCCCAAGTTTGCTTTGCTTTCTTTCTTTGCTTGTACTCTATATTATCCAAGACAACTTTTAAAGCTTGAATATTTTACAAATAGCTTCTAACAATTTGAATTGTAAGTAGAGATAATGGTAAGTAAAATTATAGTTAAAGACTTTTCTCAAAGTATGTTGACATTTCGGTTCCATTAGAACAGTATAATAATGTGTTTCTACGTGTTAGCTGTTAGAAAAAGTACTATCTTTAGAGTAGCATAAATATATGCGAAGGACTTATTTCAACATATGAGTATACACACACAAACAGACAGACAGACACACACAAACACACACATATGCTGAGCTGGGAGGAGACTGTGATGAAAAGAATAAGCTTAGAAATCATAAAATCTACTTCAAATCCTGAATTCACCGCTTCCTAGTCATGATCTTAACCTCTCCTACCCCTTACTCCACCAACCACTTCTTTAGTCGCTCCTCCAAATCCTGTGTTCTCATCCATAATTTATATTTCCCTGAATTCTCTTTATGATCATGTACCGTTACTCATTTGCTTCCTGAATATTGTTGCCCTAACCTTGCCTGTCATTTGATTTAATTAACTTGTCCCTTCTTTCAAGACAGTTTGATTTTCATTAGCTCCAGGGTCTCTTCCTGAATTCCTGCAAGCCAAGCCAAATGACCTCCACCTCTTACCTCCTATAGTCACCTATATTTAAGTGCTTATCCCATTTATCTTGTGATTTTCTGTTATCTTACCTGTTTTCTTCACTGAATCAAAGCTTCTTAGAGGACATGGATAGCATCTAGCTTACTTTTGTGTGTCCAACAACTTATAACATATATAATATTGTAGAATTTCAACAGGAGTTTGGTGAATGAATGAATCTTAGGCTCACTCAATTTAATTCTTGACTCTGAGTCACACCAAACCTTGGGATACTAACATTCCATAAATGTGGGAAAATAAAACTCCATGTGTTTCCCATAAAATGACAAAATAAGCAATAAAAAGGGTGGAGCACAAATTGAATGACAAACTATCTGACTCCAAAGTCCATGATTTTTCCATTGTGCCATGTTCTCTCTACAGGTAATTTTCCAAGCTTCTGTTTCTCAAAGAAATGGGGCAAAGAAAACTGCCCACTCCACAGGGTTAATAAAAGGAACAAGGAAAATCATTTCAGTGAATAATTTGGTACAAAATAATGAAAAAGTTTAACACCTGTACTTTTAGGGAAAAAATGTCTAAATAACACAAAGAATATATGAAGTGTAAGGGTTACCTAGGCACACTTCCTTCTCCTACCCCACACTGAAGGTTTTCTTTAGAATTAGCCAAGCTCTATCGTTAAATTAGTCTCTGTTAGCATGTGTAATAAGCACAGTTGCATTCCTAGAGTTTCTTTATACCAACACTGACAAGAAAGTGGATAGTAGCAGTAGCATAATGAAAAGACTGAGAGGTTCAGGAAGGCTATTCATTCTATTGTCTGCAAAATGCCATCAGCCCACAATTTAAATAGAGAAAGACAAAGGAAGAATAAAGTTCAATTGCCCTCTAATTAGCCCTAATTAGAAGATTGAAAGCTGTTCATATATAACAAAAGATACCTATTATTGTGGTTCAGCAATTGAAATGAATAGTTCAAGTGAATAGTAGCTACTTAGAGTAGAAAGCAATTTGGGGACAAGTATGTACAATTTCAGTACTGTTCTGTGGGACAAATAGTGAATTTAGTAAAGGTTTGTTTGTTTATCAATTGAATAATAAGAAATAAAGAATTCAACAAACACAGATTACTCATAGCTGTCAAAGGTAATAAAAATCCAACGCAATCTAGAGGAATTAGCAGAACCAGCAATTTTACAAAAACATTTTGTGAATCAATCATATTTTTCCAAGGTCTGATGAAAGGAGGTACTTTGGAAATGTAAAATGCATTATTTCATATGAGTAACATCCCATCTAGTGACAATTTATATTCTAGTAGCTTTGACTGGAATCTAAACACAATTTTCAAAGAAGGATACTTTGGAAACTTGTAATCATCCTTAAATTGGGGCAAGATACTCTGGTAGAAGCAAAATATTCTCTTCTCTCCTTTTTCCCAAGGCTCATGACTGTAACATAGAACAAAATGGAATTTTCCAGGACAGGGTGCTTGGACTTAAGGTAAGATTTGAGATGGGGCTCTGAAATGAGATGGAATCAAATGTAAGTTACGGGCTGAATTGCAAGGGTCGGGAGCTACATGCTTTTTCTTTTCAGTATGTAGACATCAGTAGTTTTCACCTGATTCTCTGTCACTTTCTATCTCTTATAACCAAATTCCCAGCCAACTCAGAATAGGCTGGCCTTGAATATCACTTTCTCTACTAAATTCTTTCTTAACCTACATTTCGTGGTTGAACAGATGAATCCCAGATGTGAGAAGAATAGTTCACATGCACAGAGAATGAAGTCCTGACTCATTCAAAGAAAGATACTATTCCTTTCTGGCTCAGAATGCCAATATAGCATTTTCTACAGCTGAGATGGAATTGGGAACTTTAACAAAAGCCACAAGGAAAGTTCCTGGGCCATCAGAAAAGTCATAAGAAGAGAATACCATTTAATACTCTGCCCAGTTCCAAGTGCTTCCTTTAGAGCTTGCCCTCCTCCTAGTCATCGCCTGTTTCAAGACTCTTAGTTAGACCTAGTGTTGGCATCCATATACCCCCTCATCTAGTTCAGAAAGGCTGGCAAGGAAAAAGCAGTAGTGAGACCTCTACATCTTTGGTGAGTGTTGGTCTGAGAGAGATTAAGGATTAAAGGAAGGCAAAATGGGTACATGCTTAAAATTCCCTCAGGACATCCTTATAGTACTCAGGGGAGAAGAGATTAACCCTGAAGTTACTTGAGGAAAAAAGTGCCACCATATGCTGTAGCCATTATCAACTTTGTTAATGCTGAGAATGGTCTGAGCTTGTTCCTCCAATTCTAAACAACTCATTCTCTGCTCAGGAAATCTCAAGAGCTTGCTAGCTGCTCTATTGCCACTTACAGCTGGTCTTTGCTCAGAGTATTGCTAGAAGTGCTGACTATTCACTTTCCGGCTAAAAGAACATCTTCCGCAGTGTGTCTTGGGGTGGGGTTGGGGGGCGGGGGACTTTTTTCCTTCTTTGCCTCTTGTTTCTTAATAAAATTAAATTATTTAAAATGAGAAAGGAGTGACTAAGAAAACATAATAAAAAGGAATCATTGCAAAAGACGTGTTTTTAACTGACCAACAAGCTTCACTTTTATTCCCCAATTTTCTGGAATGCTGACTTGCTCATAAAATGACTGCACTATGCAATGAGAGTAAACAGTAAACTTTCCAATATCACAGCATGCCCTGAGATGAAAATGTGTGAGGGACGAAATTTACATGTCAGTTTACTCTGACTAGACCTAACACAGATTTTCAAATAAAAGTCTGGTAGCTGACTAATTTTTTTCTCTGTGGTTAAAAGCAAATACCTTAAAACATTTTATAAGACCCATAACTATTTTTCTCTGTATTTGTCCATTGTCTCATTTACATGCTATTTGTTTATTTAGGAGAATTTTTTGGGGAGGATGTTGCCAGATACATCTGAGCCAAAGTCATAACACCCCAATATATATTAATGCTTCTCACAGTATGAAAACACCAGCACATCCGTAACCCTAATTAGTGGGGACGGGTAATGTCCAATATCAAAGAAATAGGGCTGAATGAGATGAGAGATTTGATAAAAAGTGATCAGACTCATAGATGAATCTATCACTGCCTCAGTTTTTAATACTTCAGGTGCATACATTTGGGCTTCTGAATTAAGCAGACAATGACTTGTCTTAATATTCATTTCACTCACATAGGCCAAGTCAAAAGTTATGTTTTCCTACTTTAGAATCTACTGATTGCTATGAAAGAAAACTCTGATTCTTGGAACAATAATAACAGAAACCAAAATTTTATGTTTTATTCTTTTACAGACCTCGTCAAGCCCCAGGAACAGGTGCTTTAAATTAGGCTGTCGAAGGCCAGCAGGGCCTGGCTTTATTATACTTTGGTAAATAACAATCACTGTTGTCATCAGAGTTTTCTACACTTCTAGAAAATGTCACTAGCCACATGTCAGCAGGGTTCTTTGTCTAATTTCTACAGCTAAGGTGGCAAGAAGGTTATTAGAAGTAATAGCAAATTTAAAGTTTTATTAGCAGTAAACTACAAAAGCTAATGGTGATGCCAACGCTAGATAAAATCATTGTCACAGTTAATTCTGAACTCCTTATTTCAAGCTTAATAATAGGAAACTCAATGGAAAGGATATTACACGCCCCATATCACTCATGAGTGCCGCAGGCCTGAGTAACTTGTTATTTTGCTCATGAGTGAAATAAAATGCAGATTATACTGGTTGCTATCAGGGGCATTGTTTTAATTGAGGGTGTATGCATGGTGATGGGGGAGATCTGAGTAGGTTCTCATTTTTTTGTAAATGTTATAAGAACACTGTTTTTTATCACTGTGACTTGGTACATGCCCTTGCTATTATTATTACTATTATTATTATTTATGCGTTTAAAGTTATCTTTTGTTTCAGCTCTAGAAAACAGAAAGCAAACTGGAGAGAAGAGGAAGATAGCATTTGGTGGTTTGCACCAGCATTTTCACAAAAGTGCCTCTCCAGCATTCTAGAGGCTTTGTCCCCAGACCCTCCATCTACGAAAGCAAACAATGGAATATTTGTGTTGCTCTGTTTGTCTCATTCCACTCTGACACTCTGACATACAAGGCTGACCAGGAATAAATGATACAAGATGCATTCCTCTATGCTTTACATATGCTAAGAAAGTAGGTGTTTCCAAGAATCAACATTACATGAGATTTGTGTTCTTTTCTATATGTATGATGCTCTTTTCTTTCAAACAAGTTGCAGAGATTTCTGATTCTATGCCACAAATTATCCAACATGCAGCCTTGTAAGCCACATATGCATTCCTGCTTTAAGAGGTGTCTTGCATCAACTTGGCAGGGACCATCTGTGATCATGCTGGTCTAACCCCAGGCTGCAGTGTGGAGGTAACTGTTTTTAAGTAGGTCCTGTTCCCTTTGATTGAACTTGAAATCCTAAGACATCCACAGCCCAAATCATTTGTGCTTCTCTAAGTTTCAATATCCTTTTTGAAATACTTGTCTGATGACACACTGTCTGGACAGAGCTGCTTATCGCTCAATCTCTGAACAGTTATCACTCCATGGCAATTTGACTTTATCTAGGAATGGAGAGCTAAAATACTTAAGGCTGTCACCATTCTGCCTAATGAAGCTTTTACCTAAGTTAAGAACGCAGATAGTGGCAAGGAAAAACAGTCAAATCTCTAGTGTTTGCAAACATATAAAATCTGAATTCAAAACCTTAGCAGTTCTGAATACTTACTCATTAGCAGGTGAAATTAGTCTCCAAATTGAGATCTTGATTGGTTCAAAAATGCTGTTAAAGTAGTGGTGGGATGAGTTTCATTTTCAATAATTTCCTCACTGCTGTTTCTCTGAATCATATTTTATTTTTGTAGACTCTGTCCTTTAAATGACATTTCCTTTTTGCCCAAGCACTAAGCTGTGTATTTATCGAGAAATTGTGTTCACAATAAGATGATGTCATTACTAATAAATCCCATTAGTATCAGGAAAAATGAAACACTGTATTCCTAAAATATAAACAAGTAGTCCTAAATTCCAGAGATTATTAATACTAGAAATGCAAAGTACATGGTTATGAGAATTTGTAAATATGCACAACTTCAGAAGATTCACATGGACAACAATACATGCCATGCTCATATCCACTTATTTCCTACTCGCACTCACCATTCTCATGTTTGACAACGAATATGATATTGTGGCATGAAAATCCTTTTTTTATTAAAAAAAACAGAAAGGATGTCAGCCAGCTAAATATGATATTAGAATTTCATCTTATTGTTTTGCAGCTCTAAATTTAAAAGAATCATCGGTTCTCCCCAAAAGATACTTTTAATAAACTGTACACACCAAATTTTATGAATGACATGATGTCTGGTATGCTTCAATTTGGAGTTCCTTGAGATGTGTAGAGATTTTTAATGGTTATGAAAAATCATCTAGTGTTATGGACTATAGATTGTCATCTATGATTATCAGCTATCTACTCTACATAGGACAGATTTGGCTCTGGAAGTTCTCTCACCATTTGTGGATATTTTTAATGATTCATTAATGCATAAAATTCTGCTGACAATCACATATTAACATAAGTAGCAAATTTTTTAAACTTAAATGACATTTTCAAAGGAATAAATTTTGTGAGTTTTTTCATGATTGTTTAAACATTATCTTTTAAACTATTTAAAAACTTTAGTCAGAAGTCTTCGTTTTTATGTCATTTTATGAATCTTAACTGTGTGTGATTCGTTTCAAAGCTAAGTCCACATGGAGTCCTCCTTATTACAAATGGCTCATCCAGTTCTTGAATGTGTAATAGTCATGCTGCTCAATGTGTGCCAGTTAGTAACTTTTCACTGAGGTTATAGCTTCACCATAGAGAAACAGAAGTGACCAAAAATGACCAAATATCTGCCCCAGTGGAGCTTACATTGTAGCAGGGAGGTACAGTATAGCATGTAGTATGTTGGTTGATGATAAGTGTCATGGAGAAAAACAAACTAGAAAGGAGGGAGATATCAGAGAGAGTCTCTCTGAAAAGGTAGTGTGTGAACAAAGGGTCTTGAAGGAGTGAGGAAGCAAGCCATGTGGCTGGTGGCTGGGAGAGAGTGTTCTAGGCAGAGGGCAAAGCAAATGAAAAACCCCGAGATAGGCACCTTCCTGGAGTGTTTGAAGAACAATGGGCAGGTCAATATGGCTGAGGCAGAATAAGTGAGGAAGGGAGAACTGCAGCTGGTGAGGTCAAAGATAGAGCGATGGTAGGGTATATGTGGAGCGGGGGAGGGGAAGTTGGTATCCATTGAATGTCTATTACCCTGGTTTAGATGGAAAGCTATTAAAGGACTTTAAGGAGAAGAGTAACATGATCTGCCTGATAACTTAGAAAGTACCTTTCACACTACCTTCAAAGTAGACTATTGGGAGTAAGAATGGAAGTAAAGTCACTAGTTAGGAAGCTTTTGAAATAATCCAGATAAGAGATAATGCAGGCTTGTACCATCTGTAGAGGCAGAATGAAGAAGTTGGATTCTGGATAGATTTAGAAGTTGGAGCAGACGAGATTTTTTGATAAATTGGATTTTTTAAAAAAATGAGAGAAAGAAAGTCAAAGATAATTCCAAGTTCTTAGCCTGAACTAAAAGGATAGAGTTGCCATTTACTAAATGGAGAAATCCTTGGGATAAGCAAGTTTGGTGAGAGCAGGTGGGTCGGGAGTTTGGGCATTTAACATACATAAGGAGGAGTTCAGTAAGCAATTGTAGATAAAAGTCTGTAGGTCAACCAAGTCCTCAATAGAGAAATCTTAAGCCTTGAGACTATAAGGTCATGAATGCAGACAGAGAAAAGAAGTCTAACACCTGAGTTCTTAGGCACTAATGATTTAAGGTACATGGAGATAAGGAGAATCCAACAAATGGGACTGAGAAAAAGTGGTCATTTAGGAAGAAATGAATCCAAAAAAGTGAAGTGTCCTAGAAGCCAAAAGAAGAAAGTATTTAAGAAATGAAGGGTAATGATAAAAAGTTATGTATTTCTTTCTTTAAAAAATCATTAATTTTTAATTAACATGCCATTTTAACATATCAGTGAATATATTTAAATGTATTTAAGCAAAAAAAAAATTCTATTTTGGAAAATAAAGTATCCGAGTTGTACGATCATTAATCAAAACATTCAAAGAAATGGTAGTAAAATATCCTCTTTATTTAGAATAGTATCATGAGAATTGAAAAGTTTGTCCCAATATGTTGTAATTTTGAAAATGTATTTTCAAATTCCTTTAATCTTTTTATAGTTTTATGAATAAGAATATCAATCAGATATAAGCACATATGTATATACTTGCTTTGAGGTACTCAGGTATAGTTTTGAATGCTTGACACTACGGAACTCCAATTTTAGAATTCCTATTAACTATTTGTTAATAGTTTTTTGTTTGTTCCTTGTTTAGATTCTTTCATGCTGAGCATCTCATCTTTGAAATTCCTACTCCTAATATGGTTTGTGCGAGTCTGAAGGTTGCAATATTTAGACCACAAATACTATTTTGTGATTTTGGCTTTATGTACTGCCTATAATTTTATGCATCAATTTTGAAGTTGTGTAAGTACCCTTATAACTCAAAGTACCACCAAATAGGGGGCCAATTTTTTCCTAAGAGACTGTTGATATTTCATCTGGTTTTAGTTTTACCAAGGATATAAAATTGTGTAGAAGGATAATGGAAGAAATAATTTGGCAACTATCCTATTAGTTTAATTCTAGATGAAAACCAACTGTGTAATTCAGAACCCAGTTGAGTCTCTGAGCAGCCTATGTTTAAGGAGCTTCTGGACTCTCCCATTACAGAAGTCCTCTGTTAAACTTCCTTCTTGGTTTCCCTATGGGCATGTTGCCTTGTTTCACAAGGCAAATTATGTCTTGCTCCAGCCTGAGTCTCTAACTTATTTCAATTATTGGTAACTGACTTTAAGTGACAGGATAAGTGGATAAATGAGGAACACAGCACAACAGGGACTCACAGAACTGTCCATGCCCAGCCAATTCCTCTGTTATTAGCTCCTCTGACCCTTATACTTCTCTTTGACCTCAACTACTTTCAATATCCCTGCCCCAACACTCTAAGTTCCATGAAATTTCAAGTCTTATATGCTATTATATCCTTAGTACCTGACACCTCATCAGGTACACTCAGATTCTTGCTGAAGGAGAGGCCAAACTACTTTGGTAAAAAGCATCAGGAAAAATTTTGTGGAGAAGGATGACAAAGTATGAATATCTTCCAACTCACAGTCATAAAAAGTTTTACAACTCTATAAAATTAAATATTTCCTGGAAAATAAATTAATGAATGAATCTCAAATAGTCTCTAAGCAGTAGAATTCACAGTGCTGGGTGGAAGTGAAGTCATGAGAAACAAAGTAAACAGATGTGTGCAACAGGAAGTAACTTCATAAGAGATTATAAAGTCAATTGTTCTGGAAAGTGTCAAATAATTTACACATGTTCTGATGAGAGCCAACTTACTCACCTTTACCTTGTTTTATTCAATAATGGTTACTCACATCTTCCTCTTAACCCGAGTGAAACGGAATAAAATAAAACAAGATTCGAAAAAATGAAGGACCTTCTTGCTATAATTTTTGCAGGCTCTTTTCAAGAAAGTATATCATTGAGGTTATGCCCCTCTAAGTGATCAGGATGTGAGTTTCCATTTCAGTACAATATTTTTAGGCTAACATGACAGAGCTCCAGAGACTGAAGGGAGACACAGGATGAGAAAACAATACAAATGGTATGATGTGACATATATATAGGTGTGAGAGTCCTATCCCCTGAAGCTTCTGTGCTAGCTACATAGAGGAAGAGATGGGAGAGAATGAGAGAATCAAAAGTGAAATGTAGATCAATTAGATAGATAGATTAGATAGATGATGATAGATTGTAGATGATAGACAGATGATAGATAGATGATAGCTAGCTAGCTAGATAGATAGATAATAGATAGATAAACAGACTTATTCCTCCAAACACTACATTATCTTGAATACTTCCCAAGACCATAGGGGTCAGTATTTTAACCTCATTTACAAATAAAAGCCCAGAGATGCTAAATATGCTGACATAGACACTAAAAGTCTCTATTCCATCTAGCCTAATTGCTTCTACAGATGTATTTCCTATTACTCTCTTCCTTATTCTTTCTGCCCCTGCCACACTGGCCACCCTGCTGCTCCTCAGCTGTGTTAGGTAAAGTTCCATAGGGCCTTTACACTTATAGTTCCATCTACGTTTAATTTTCTTCCATTAAATATCCACATAGTTATTCTTATTCCTTAGGTCTTTCCTCAAATATGACCAATTCCTCACTTCTTCTTGATACTTCCATACCCCATTCCTTGCTTTACTTTTCTTTAAAACTCTTCTCGCCATCATTTCCCATGTCATCCCCCTTGCCCAGAAAAAAGAGCCTGAGACTGCAGCTTGCATGTAGGTAGTTTATTTTGGGAAGTAACAGCAAGAAACAGAAGTGGGAAAATGAGAAGAGTGAAATGGGAAAGAAAGAAAAGCTAATGTGTCAGTGCATTATCAAGCTGATGACTAATGTGGGTAATTAGGGCTCAATATCTTTAGAGATCCTCTGGGGAGTCTTGTATAAAACAGTTCAGAACTTTCTCCTTGAATCATACATAAGCTCTTATTGGAGTACGGTTAATTAGTTCCATAGGTGTTCCACACAAAATAGCCCTGAGGCAAAAAGTTTGGACTAGATGCTAGCTGGTTATACTCACAATTAGCTAGTTGCTGTATCCATAGATGAACTAAAAAGTTTGAACAAGAAAATATGAAGTGGGACATAAGAGGTTGCTGAGAGAGCCTACCACTTACATCACTCAGACTTTCACAGAGCCTCCAAGGTAATGGCCAGCAGCAATTTTTACAATAGATTCAACAGAGAGACATTAATGGAAAACCTAGAGTCCTTGCTGCTGTAACTGGTCTCTGGGCAATAACTGACATCAACCATGTTTCTCCTCCACCCATCTCTCTCAATGTTTCCCTATTCTTACTACACCATTTGATGTAAAGTAATTTGTCTGGGGTGATGACCTAGACTTTCATCCCCAGGAGGTCAGTTTTTCATCATTATACTCTGGTCAGACCATCATCTTTACTATGGTCCACTTTCTGTTATCATCAGGAAGGCTCAGTGAGGCCCCTGGGTTCCAAACACACTCTTCCTGGCACCATTATGCAGCAACAGTCATAGCTGCTCACGATAATCAGGTTCAGTTATCCCCACCATCATAATGAATTTCTTCTCTGCTTTGTGTCCACTTGCATGAGAAGTGCATAATGACCAAGTGATATTCATAGTTTCAAGGTCATGAAATGCTTACTATGCCCCGAAAAGAATGCCCTTATGGAAACCAGACTCTTAATCCAGCAGAGTCTAAATTGTGAGCATGAAAAGCACAAATTCTGCAAGTGAATCACACTGAGTGATAACAAAGGGGCCATTCTACTTCTTGGTTCCAGGATCTGTGTATTCTGGCTTTGGGGCTCACAGAACCATACATTGGCCATTAATTTAGTCTATGTATACATCCAAGAGAGCATTCCAAGTGCATAGAGTGTATTCCCTGAATTTAGGCATTAGCTAAGCCTTGAAAATGCCTTTCCATCATTCTCTGAGACATCCTCCTTACTATGACTTTTCACCATTGTACTTCCAGAACAGAGATTAGTACCTGACATAGATTAGGCATGCAATACATACCTCGAAATGAATGAATGAGTCAATCAATCGATTTCTTTAGATTATCTGGGAATATTCAAAATCACAAAACAAAGAGATCGAGATTCATTACAGTGGCTCATATAATTAAAACGAGAGAAATGATTTCTTAGATACATATATAAATAGTATAAATGTTGTTAAAAATAAATTTTTTAAAAATTGAACACTTCACTCTTTTATAACATATGTAGAACTAATCTATTAGTATCTACAATATATTTACTTACTTTAATGTAACAAAAAATCATAAATTTGACAACATAGAAGAGCATTTATTTTTCTTTGTCCTAAATACTAATGAATTTTATGTATGAAAACTCCATTAAGAAATATTATGTTCAATAATAAATTGTCAAAGTCCTACTCTACCAGATTAAATGTATGATAAAATATTCAAAATGACATTTATTGCATCAATTTTTTAAACTAAAGCTAGAGAAAACTGTTAATATAACTTAATAACCCCAAACCTTGTTCTCTTTACTTTTCCAGCGTATTTCGATTTGCTACTACTACTAAATATCAGAAAATATTACCTGTGGGACTAAAATACATTTTGGAGAATTAATAGAGAAGCTGTAAATATGTAATGTTTTGTACTAATTTCAGTTGAGCACATAATATGTCATATTGGGTTTCCTGTCAGGGGGATTTCAAGTGCTTGGGAAAATAAAGTCAGCATAATTTCATTTGGGGGTGGGAGAATCACTTTGTTATTTAAATTATGGGTCAGTTATTAAACTAAGTGTTTAAAAACATCAGAAAAGATCCTTTTTTTTTTTTTTTATCCAGTAATAAACTATAAATTGGTGATGAGGAACAATGGAAACTATTTATCTACACTAATATAAATGCTTCATTTTGGCTAAAATGTGTACATATATCAGTCTCTATACATATTTCACCAGCAGCCAAATTCCATAGGGTTGAAAAAAATTTTTATGGAAATCTTAGGTCCTTGGAAGAGAAAGATCTAAAGATTTGTGAATAAATATAAAAATAGCTTATCCTAAAATATACCTATCACAAATATTAAAAAATCCTAAAATTTGTTTTAATTTTTCTACCTTCTTTAAGGTCCAAATACAGTTGTCCTATTTAAATGAGCAACATGTGTAGTCAAACTACATACTAAGCAAAGCCCTTTCCCCTTTCCTTCCCTCCTGCCAGTTATGCACCTTTAAAACCAGTTATCTAACAGAGGGCTGTCTTCCCAATTAATGAAGTTATTGACACAATTTCCTAAAGGTGACTTCAGTTTGACTGTCTATGAATTTGTTAATGTTTTTGAAAAGATAATTTATAAAATAATGATAACAATAATTAAACAATAATGTAAGGCACTAACAACACTCCCTTTCTGAAACAGAAAAACAGTTATAAAACTTTGTGCTTTATATTAACTTGGTGTCACACTAATCTCATGAAAATGGTAAGATTAATCTTCCTTGGCTCTTGCAAGACACTAGTGTTATTGTGTTCACTTATTCGAAAGATAGCACATTTATTTCATCTACACCACTTCGAAGCAAATAATCAATGAAAACAGGAAACTAGAAAGGATGGAGAAATTCTGAGGTCCAGCAAATATATTAAATTTAATCCTATTTCTTTGCATGATCAAAGTGACTTCTCAGTAGAGTCCCAAAGTATACTATTGGCTCAAATAACCAAAGGATTTTTAAAAGCTGTGAAAAGATAACTCCAATTTTCTTATTTCCCCCTTCAGTATGAAATGAGCACACATATCAAACTTCACTCATTAAGAAATGTTTGTGCTTTAAAAAGTTCACATTGACTCCAAAAATAGTGATAATGGGAACAGTCTGAGAAGGATGTTACTATAAAGTTAATAACTCATCTTTAAAGATCCACTGTCTTCGACTCTCACAAATTGTAAAGGATTCTTTTGTTAGTGTCAAAGGATACTTGATGCAAAATTTGTAGAATCATTCCTAGTAGAGTAAGTTGGAATTCTCGAAGCCTCTGGGTCCCTTTTTCTTCAAACATTATGCACTTGGAGTCTTTCTTTACATTTTCAAATGATAGAGAAACAAAAAATCATTCTAAGGTTTGCTATAGCTGTTCTCTCTATGGGCTTCTTACAAAGAATTTACATGTTGCAGTTATACTTCACATTACGGATTTTAAGTTTCCCTAACTGGTCAATTATAAAACCCTTAGCTTTACCAGAGAACACACGCTCTTGACTTTGCAAAGGTCTGAGTCAACAGCTTGTTAGGCTTTGAAGAACCTCAGGCTTTTTTGCAGCTGGGGCTTTTTCTCTTTTGCGTGTTTCAGGACCCATGCTGTTTTTCATTCATCTCCATTCAGAGGGTTTCAGGTGACATTTTGGGGCTGGAAACATAATGTGTCAGAAGATAGCTGTAGCTTCCTACTGTGTTAGTTATTGTTTCCTTTGTCAGGAGGTGAGTGAGCACAAACATTTTCCAATTGCTCTGATTTTCAGACAGGTTTAGATCTACTGAGCCATCACTGATGCACACGCCTATACCATTTAGAATCACTTGATATAGATTTCAGAGGCGATTTCTAAGTCCAGTCTATATAAATAAATGTACTCTCATTTATCCTTTTTCCAGAAGAGGAATAGATTTCACATCCTCTCCTTGGTTTACTCTTCTTCAGTATAAAGGAATAGCAATAGTACTTCTAAAAAAGCTTGTCATTTGGGTTCAAATCAGTAGCTCATCTTTTTGTTAAAGTCAAAAATTATTATGGTCAATAGAATCTATCTCTTGGAATTCAGTTTTGCAGTCTTTTCTTGGGTAAATTTCCCATCAGAATCAGAATTAAGTCCTTAGTGAACACTTAAATTGTATTACAATATTCAGTTTCATAATGTCCACTGAGGCTTTGCCAAAGGCACTGAATGATTTATGATAGACTTAGAAACCTCAGTCCCCTCTTCCCAGGGTGTCTTCAATTATTTCTTTGATGAATTCTGCTCTTGATTCCTTGTCAAACTGAAATAATAAGGAGTTGAGGGCCTTTATACATTTCCTCAAACTTTATATTTTAATTTAAGAATATCTGCAAGGGAAATATTATTGAGTGAATTTTTTTAAACATACCTCTTGTAAAATTATGGTTAAATATTATATTCTTCCAATGGAATGTGTATGGTTTGTAAATATAAATTCCCTATGTATCATTTTAGTATAAACATTATTTTATTAGAAATTGCTCAAATTCATTATACTTCAGCCTAAAGGGTTAGCTCAGTTAATTAGAAAATAAGTTCTAATAAAACATCATATTAGTTTATATTTGATTCCCTTGTCACATAGGATATAAATACATATCCATTGGCCATAATGAAAATTAGATCTATGAGTACAGATAGATTGTACAATTTAAAAGTTTGATCTATCTCTTCATATCGAGAAACTGAGTCCTGAGCAAATCGAGAGACCTATCCAAAGTCACACCTTTTATGAAGAGCAGTGTGAGTCCTACCTTCTATTATGGACTATGGAATCAGAGAAATATGGCATTAAAGTTGCATACCCTACTTAGAAGCTATCTATGCCTTTTATAAATCAAGGTGTAAACTACTTAGCTAGGCCCTGAGTAAGTCACTGAGCTTCAAATTCTTAATCATTAAAAATGGAGATATCAATCTTCTAAGATGGCTGAAAGAATTAAAAATGGTGTGTTTAAAAATTCTGACCCAAAATAGGCATCATAAATAGTAAAGGTTATAATTATTAGTATTTTTATGCAACTAACCTCCTACCTCATTTTTCTGTCCTTTTCTCTCTGATTTAATCTTCACACAGTTCAGAATATTTCTCTAAAGCACAGGTCATAGTACAATTCTTTTTACTTTGAAACCCTCTAAGACTTCCTATCATCAATCAAATTAAGTTAAAATTTCTCTGACAACATACAGGTCCTGCATATCAGACCACAGTTCACCTTTCCAAAATTATTTCAACTTCCTTCCTATACTTATATTATTTTCAAATCTAGTTAAGTTGCAACTCATTTCACAGACATTTCTGCAGATTGTCCTAAACAAAATGTCATCTTGTCTATAAGGACTTTATTTATTCTTCCAACCAGATACACCATTTCCCACCAAGGTGGAGAAGAAGAAGGAATCGGTATCTACTAAACATACACTGTGCAGAGTTCTGTGCCCAGCATTTTTAAATACATTATTTCATTAGCATGTTTTTTTCATCATGGATCATATTCTGCTTTGTGTTATAGTCATTTTTGCCTTTCTTTCATTTTTCCTTAATTATTGTTTATTAAAGGCAAGAATTCTGACACTTTCTAGCATAGTAACTTTACAAGGAATAGGTACTAGAAAAATGAAATGCTATTTGAATATCTTAAAATACAACAGGCATAAAAAAGCCAAAATAAGGAGTTGAAGGGCATCTTGGAACCAAGGGGCAACTTGGAAAACCAAGGCACCTTATTTGGGATAAAAGAGCTTTCTTTCACTCATCTTAATTCATCATCAAATTTAAACATTTTTAGCAAAAGAGCAATGTCATAATGGCACATTCCAATTATAAGAGGGCATTAATCTTTTCTTTTCTTTCCCAGGCCTAATAAGTCACATAGTTACATGAAGAAAAATAAAACAAATAAAAAACAATCACCAAACCAGCACTGAAAAACACATAGAACTATTTGCATCATCATCATGTGATGATGTAAAAGAATTTTAAGTAAAAATATTTTCCAAGTGAGCTTATTTAGATGAATGTATCTTCCAACATATTTCAGAAAATAGATGTGATGAGTTGAAAAGATGAATTTACTGAAGGAACTTGACTAAATATCAATCCTATGTGTTTTTTTATGGTCACAAGCTGTCACTTTAAAATATACTTTCATTTATTTACTATTCTTTATGTCATATAATTTGAACATAAACTTTACCTAAGTAGATGCAACCATAAAAAAAGCAAGTGACATGTATAGCAAAATGCACTTTAATTTTAGGAAATAATTTCCTATTACTGGTACTTAGAATCTGTAAAATTATACAAAAACCATTTCAGTCCTTCTACACCATTAGGTATACTATAAACTCCAAGGCAAAGAACATGCCTGTTTTGCTCAACAAAAGTTGACTCTCAGAAAGCAGGTTTTTTTAAAAAAATAAATCAAACTGAGTTTCAAAATGGAGATCAGCCTTCAATAAAACTTAGTAATTTCCAAAACGAAAACTTATAAACTAACGGTAAAAATCGTACAAGTTCACATTATGACAGAGCAAACAGGGAGAAAACAAAATGTAAGGGGAAGGTGAAGGAAAAAGGGGGGGATGTTTTGAAGGAACCCACAGTTTATCTGAGTGCAGAAAAAAATAAATTATATCTTTTCAAGAGGTTGTAAACCGACTGACCTATTTGAAGAGATCTCTCACTTTTTAATGCCCACCCGGAAAGGAGGTATGATTACATTCAATTACTCAAAGAAAGAGTGAGTTCAGATTCCTTCCTGGTAGCTCTTTATCTTTCTTTTCTTATTGAACCAGAGTCTTTCTAAACCCTAGGAGAAGCTGAGCATTAACTCTTTCAGCTCATTAGGGTACCATTTAAGAAATAACTGCAATGCTTTAGTTTATAGCCTATGTACTAGTCAGCTTCAGTGAGAATTGGATCGATGTGTTTAATGCTTCTGAAATTTGAAGAGCAAAAGAAGAATGCTTTTGTTATAAATATGTGAAGTTTATATTTCTTACCATACGGTAGAAACAGAAGATCCCTTTTTCTACACTCAAATCGGGCAATTCCATTACAAAGTCATTAGGCCCATTGTAAGATAGTAAGAGTTCCTGTTTTCATCAAAACCCTTTTCTTCCTTCATCCAACATATATTCTGGCCTCTTGCACAAGGTTTCTAATTAAGCTCCAGAGAGGATTATATAGTTCAATGAATTGAGTCACTATGCTACCACTGGGAAAGAAGAGGCACTCCTATTTTATCAGAAAAATAAACACTTTAGTTTTATTTTCTCTGCCACACATGTTATCTCTTTGTCCTGTCACAATATTTTTTATAGGTTTTTATTTCAAAGGAGTACCTTGAGATTACTGTCAACACAAGCCAGAGGAAAGTCTCCATACAGAATATAGCAGGTGGTTTTGCCTTCTAAAAAACTCACTCCAGACAATATAATATTATACAATGTCATTGAAATAATCTTCCATAACTTAAGAACAAAGAGACAGTTTTTCAACAGTACTTTGGTCCAAAATTTGAGGAAAATAAAATGTTTATTGGTGACAAAAGCACAGTTTACCTTAACTCAGAAATTTAACCTTTTACATTGTTTCGGAAGCTCCATTGGTTTCTGCTGTTTCTTATAACATCTGTAGGCAAAATGCAGTATGCTGGGTCACAATTCATAGCTTGGCAAGAAAATGTTGCTAGAAACATAAAGATCATTCCCTCTCTTAAGCAAGGAGAAACACTTTAGTTATTATTCAACTCAAGTAAATGTTTCATATCCATGGAATTAAATATTTCTAAAGGGTTCATTCCTGAGCTTTCTGGGTTGAATTAGGTTTTTCTCAGAACTACACTTCATGTCACCCACATGTCTTAAGAACCGGTGCCTTTTGCTCAGCTGTGCATTTTTTTTCCAGACATGCCGGATGTCTATGCAATAAGCACTCAGAGAGTTCAAAGAGACAAGGCACATTCTGTGCTTTCTCTTTCCACCATTCCATGTAAACATCATTAATAACCAGACTTCTCCTATGCCAAAAGGCTCTGATGGCTTGACTTTAGTCTGTTAATTGTTTGCACTCACTCTCTGCCTTTATTGTGCTCGGTAGAACCTCCTATCTGGGGCCCAAATCCCACCACTTACCACCACATGTGCTTCTATGGGAGCAAAGAAAGTGACCAGAGCCTAAGAGAAACATGCATTTCACCCCTGTCTCTTGCCCTTACTGCTACAACCCACTTTCCTCTTAGAGAATACACATTCAGAAATTAAATATATCTTCAGTGTCTACCATTTATCAGACATTAGAGTTGATAATAGGCAATTTCAGTAAACAAAAAGAAAAACAAAAAATCCACATTTCCAAGAAACTTACATTCTGGTTGGGAATAATACAAAAATAAATAAGTAAATAAAGAAGATAATTTGGAATAGTAATAAGCTGTCTAAGAAAGGAACCCCAGGATAATATGATAGAGAGTGACTTGGGGATAGGCAACACCAGATGGGGAGCTCATGGAAGGCCTTTTTGAGCAGATGGCACTTGAGCTAAGATATGAAGCAAAAGAAGAATTTGGACAGCCTAGATACCAGATGAAAAATTTTCAAAACAGGGAACAATAAGAACAAAGCCCCAAGGAGTGTTAGAGCCACCAAGAGGAGCCCAGTAGGGTGGAAGTGTAAAAATACTCATAAATTGGAGGAAATCGTGAAGCACAAACAATTCTAAACTTGTGAAAGTTCCTTGTGATTCTTCTCTAGTCTTTTAAAGCATATTAATTACAAGTTCTTTGCAATAATTCCCCACCAATGTGAATTCTTGGGTGTAAACTTATTTGAAAGGTTAGTTGACTTCTCCTTTACTATTCTTCACAGGAATAATAATATCCATCCTATAGGGCTTTATGTATGGCAAACCCTATTAATTTCCTACTCAAGAGACAATCTCCCCTTCCTTTAATCAGAATCTGTTTGTGGCATCAATATGTTCTCCTTAAAAATGTATGTATGCATGCATGTGTCTATATATACCTACACACATAGAAATTTCACTTTCAGCCTCCCTTGAAACTAGGAAGCAGTAAATTATGTTTCCCCTTATAAAAGTGATGCTAGAGGTGAAGCAACCATCTGTGACTCTGAGGTAGCTACAAGAATAAAGCCACATATTTACAATAGTTGAGCAGGAAGCTAATAGGAACCTGAGTCACTAATGCCATTATGAAGCTACTATGTGAGCCCTGGACACTCTTCTGACTTCTTGGGGAAAATAAACCCTTACATATTTAAATGATTAAGTTTTCTACATGGCTACATGGCTGCATGTAGCCAAATGCAGAGTTAATATATGCGAAGTTCCACAAAAGAGATATAAGATACATTGTACTTTAATATTTTCATCAGTATCTATATGATGTGCTTTAATGAGGTATTTATTTACAGAAGAGGACATGTGGAAAGTGAAAAATGCTAAATTCAGATATTTCAAAGTCAAGCTATAAAGGAATTTGAAGTTACAGAATATAAAATGTTTTTTATTCTTTTTTATAACACATTCAGTAGTTATTTAATTCTACAATAATTATATTATGTATCATGCATAAATATTTAGAGTTCTAAGATTGCACAATTAAGTATTATTCATTTGTTGACCTAGTATCCTGTGAACAAAAGAGAACAGGGTGAGAAATTCTGCTCTTATTTTTTTTTTTCACCAATGACAGTGGCATCTGGCATTTCTCTTATTTTACAAATAAATAAGAAACACTTTTTGCAGATACCTGAGAATTTGGAATTTCTCTTAGGGATGTGGCAAGAACAAGTAGATTGATCTGGCCTGCAGCAATAAAAAATAAGGGGCTGTTTGTGGACTAAACTTGAAGTAAGGCAAGTCTGAGAGGGTATCTTCATGAATGGAAAAGTCTTCGACAAAAACAAATGTCAGCTGCTCAAAGGCCCTTGTCAGTGTACTCTCTCTCTCACTGGAAACTCCACAAAGCTATCTTTAGTAATCAACTAGACAGTACTATCAAGAAAAAAACAGTTGCTATGCATTAACGACCCAGTATTTCACCAAACTTATAGCACTGAAAAAATAATTAGTAGTTGCTTTTGATAAAGCATACATGTACCTAGATCATGTTATATAATATACATACATTATTTTTAATCTTTATAGTACTCAATATGGCCAATAATTTTAAAATGTGTAAAATTAATTGACATTATGGAATATGTAGGAGAAATTCAAATGCATTTTAAAATGTCTTCTACATTGCATAGAAATAGATAACTATTTAATCAAATTGTTCTTATATACTTACCTACATTGGCTTATTGATTAATGTATGTAGATGTTTTGTCACTGGGACACTTGTTTCTTTAGGCTGCTTAACCATGTCTGTGGCAATTTTGCACATTTTTTTTTCAGGAACTGCCAGGCTCTGTTAGGGTAAAATAGGTCAGATAGACTCAGTCAGATGAGATTCAGTGGAATGCACTCACCCCAGGGTGTCCCCAGCCTTTATCGTACTGTCCAGGTTTGTGCCTCCAAATACAAAAATTATGATAAATTCTACTTTACACAATTCCCATATGTATATAATGGGAATATAATTGTACACACTTCAGATACATGCCTAAGAGGGAAGAAACTCCATTTTGACTAGCTATCTACAAAAACTTAATTCCAATCCTCCTCTAAAAATTTTACATATCCGATGTTTAGAAAAATTTGCCAAAGACTAGCTTCTTGTTTCAGATGTTTTAAACTTTGTTTTTCTGTGATTATCTAAATATTTTCTTTTTTATTGTTGAGTTCTGTAGTTCACATTCATATCACAACATAATCTCCACCCTAGCACCTTTCAATCAAGAAGCCAGATAAGTCAGTATGGTGGGCAGAAGGAATATTCCTTGAAGACATTTTAATCCAGACTAACAATAAGTTAATCAAACTTCAAAGTGACCGAAATAAAACTGTCTCTAAATAAATTTTCCCTTAGCAAAATGCAAGTAGATAGATAGATAGATGATAGATAGATAGATAGATAGATAGATAGATAGATAGATGATAGATAAGAAAAGGAAAAGAAACATAAAGAAAGATTAAAAAAAAACTGTTTTTACTCCAATCCTACTTGATGTCAAAGGAAGTATGACAGAGGGGAGTGCAGAGTGGAAAGAAACAGTAGTTTTACGTAACTGTGGTTAAAACATCTTACCTTTAAACTTTTACAGTAATATATGATCAGGTAAATACATTGCTAGAGCCCCTTCAAGGGACCTTGAAAGAGGCTAATACAAGATATGGGACTTGAAGCTTAGGCTTCTTTATAGTAAATCTGCTTCAAGTCTTAAATTGCCTACATGTTAGCAAGAAGAAATAAAGGAGCTGCCATATTTATCTCACCAGGGATACAGTGCTTCTAGCCAAGCCTTTTCAGTTGCACTCACCAGGTAAAATCAAGGATGCCCTGTTTGGGGGCTAATATATCAGAATACATATCCAAGACTTAATAATGATTGTCCGTAAAGTACCCAGGAAACTAATGATCTCTTAATGTCCCACATAAAAAAGACCCATTTTGATTCTGGAACATTTGATGGTAGGGAAGGAGGAAGCAGGAGAGAAACAGAATTATTCTTTATGACTCTCTAACAAATAACAAATGCCAATGACAACAGTTATGGTTTATTGAGCACTTCCCCTGTATTGGTACTATCACCTCATTAAAGTCGTGAAACAACTCTTTGAAGTAAGAAGTTTATTATGTCCATTTTTTTAAAGTCAGACATATTGAAATATAATTTATTTACCCTTTTAGTAAGTAAAACCTTGAAATCAGGTAGTGTGAGTTCAACTTTGCACTCCTTTTTCAAAATCGTTTGGCTAGTCTTGGTCTTTTGCTTCTCCATGTAAAATTTTAAATCAGCCTGAAAAGTTCTACTAAAAAGACTTCAGAGATTTTGATTGGGATATCATTGATCTTAGAAATGAATTTAGGGAAAATTAGCATATTTATAACATTGTGACTTCTGAACCATGAACACATTATATATCTCCATTTATTTGGGTCTTGTTTAATTTCTCTCAGCAACATTTTGTCATTTTTAGCATACAAATTTTCCAGTTATGTTGTTAGACATATCCCTAAGTATTTTGTATTTTTGAAGGATGGGGTGTCAAGGGTATTACCTGTTCTTTTCCAGGGAGCTTTTGACTTTTACTTCATTTGAGAAAAATATAAAGATGACCCATTGAGGGAAGTTCACTTAGTTCTCCTCCCTTCCCTGAATATTTCTTGTGAGTACCAGTGGGAGCCTGTGAAAAACAGTTTTGAGAAAGTACAGACTCCACTTGTATCTGGAACTCCTGGGGATTTTACTGTCATACTAACTCATACTTGGCCTTTAAAAATGTGTTAAAATTTTGTCTATTTTCTCTTTACCTGCTGTTATTGAAAGTCACCTCTTTTTTCCATGTTCTTCCAAAGGTGAAACAGTTTATTTGCTTCATTTCCTTTGGAGGGGTTTTCTCAGCCTTTGGAAATCAGTTCATGTGATTAGAAGTCTCATTCTCTAATTGTCTTAAGAAAAATAATGCTTCATAGATTTTTTATCCCTATTGTTATGGTGGAGTGGCATTTTCTTGCATCTTTCCACATTCTAAGCAAAAGAGTAGCCAACCAGGACAATTTGATATGAAAAACTGAGCCCTGGGGAGGCCAAGAAACTTGCTCAATATCATGGCCAAAACTCAAACTCAAGTTTTCTGTTGTGTTAAATGTCACACTAAGATACATTCTGTAAGATTATTCCACTAAAAGACCATATTTTAGCTGTCTACATGATTCTAGTCAGACCCAATTATTCTTCTTTTTATTTCGTTGGAGAGCTGGAAACAGTGCTACAATTAGCTGATGAGTCATAGAAGCTTCTACCCAACCTGAATCTAGAGTTAATATTTTTTTAAGTGAGTATGCTTAGAAAATCTCTACTTTGCTCAGAAGTCTGAGCCATTTTGAAAAGTAAATGCTTAGCATTTCTGCCATTATTAAACAGGGTTGAATATTTCTACAGATATGTAGTATATGCTACCTTAAGCCCAGTGAAAACATCAAGTGAGCAGAAAAGCTTGGACTTGATAGGAAGGGAAAGTTTTAGGACAAGAGGCTTCTGCATTGATTTGGAAAAGATAGTCAAGGGACAACTTAGACTGGGTTGCTCTGGTAAGTGGCCCGATCTAGATTGGTTTGCTCGCACAAGCAACACCATCTAAGTTGCCTCCTGACCAACTGTTTAGGAGGAATCAATATCATTACCAGAGAAATTGTCAAATTTAAAGACAGAAGCAAATACGGAAACTAGACCACATAAAACAAGGTCAGGAAAGGAGACAAATTGGGCTTTTGGAAGAGGTGGAAAAGTAATTCGGAAGAGAACTATAAAAATTAAATATGTATTTAGGCTCCCTTGTAGTCACCTTTAGAAACCATTCTTATAGCTTAGGAACCTATAAAAGTCTGACATGTGTCCAAATGGCCCTCACATCTTGGCCAGACATGTATTTGTATAGTATATTTTAACTATAAACCACTTACTCATGTTATCTTATTTGAAATTTATGGCATTTCTATGTAACAGGGAGGGAAGGTAATGCTAGTTATGTTTTACAGATGAAAACCTTGTATTTATAATCTCTCAGATTTTCCAACTGTACCTGCACTCACAGATAATGATCCAGACACCTATGCTATAATTTGTGTCAACTGAACATGCATATGTTTGCGTGTATGTTTACTTCCAAGGTACATACAGAGTTATATAGTCTCCAAATATCATTAAGATATTTATAAATATGACAGCTTAGAAGAATCATAAGAAACTATTAATGAATCATTCCATTTCATAAACTGCAATCTGATAAAAGAGAAGAAATTCAAAAGGTAAGAAGCCTCTGCAAAGTTCAAGCAACAAATTTTCATGTGATGCTGGTAAAAACAAAAGGTGTTATCGCTTTTAGAAGCATAAATCAAAATCTTCTCACCAACACTTGCAACAATTTTGAGGTTTTATTAAGGTAAAAATTATCTGCAAACTCATTACTTAGAAGATGATTAGGAACTGATAAAAGATGAAAGACCTACAGGTGACAAGCGAAAGGCATTTGTGAATGTTTGGAACATTATTTTCTTAAGCACTTAAGAATATGCTCATATTGCTTATTAAACTGCATTTATGGGTTTATGAGTCTGTCTTCCCCTGTAAATTGTGATTTTCATGAAGGCAGGGACTGGGAAAGATTCACTTTTTGTATTCTAAGTGCCTAGCAAAGTGCCTAGATACAGTAAATATTTGGTGAATAAGGGAATGGTGTCAGTATTATAAATGTATGCACACATATACACACATATATATGCATATGTGTATACACAAACATGTACTCACATAATAACAACATCCATACAATTCTATATATGTATATGATTTCATACATATATATTCCATATATATGTATACACACACATACATTTCTCTATATATATTATGGAATATGTATTGTATTAAATAATATGAGTGTTGCTATTATGAATATGTATGCTCATACACAAGTGTGTTTTATGTATGTATATATGTATAACCATTTTGATCTTTGATATTTATGTTTTTAAAATCAAATAAGCTTTAGTCGAAGTGAGTTATAAAAGTGAAAATAACAGATATTACCCGTGGCCTATGAGAGCCATGACTAAACCTAATACATAGCATGTCAAAGCTAATACAAATGATTTTTCCATTGCCTATTACTTTGCATTGCCTGATCACTCCTGGAATCACAAGTGATTGAAAGTTACTAGAAACTTATCATAAAGCTGTATACTCCTGAAACTACAAGAAATTCAACCTAGCAATTGGTTAAAATTACTTCTGATGTAATGTGCAAAGTGACTCTGGCTAGTTCCCTACTTCTCTGCAGCCTGACATTGCCCCAGTGATTATTTACTTTTGTCACCTTATGTAGTCTGTAGCTTGACTGAGGTCTTGTTCTGATTCACAGGGGTTTGTTGATCAAAGTCTCTCTGGTATAAACTGTGGATGCATTCAGGCAAATTTTATTCTCATTCATTCATTTATTTTCTCATTCTCTAACATAGAACGTTTGCACTTGACAGGTACTGCAGTAAGCACTGGGAGCACAAAGGTAAGGCACAGTCCTGTCTAACCACTGCTGAGATTTCCACCGTGGCATTTCTTTGAATCCCACATTGTATAAGGTGCTTTCAAAGTGGGCTTGTACATGTTATGAAAAGATGTATAATGACTTAAAACCCAAGTGATTTTGTTTAATAATTTTAACCATTAAAAATCCAGTTTGTACATCAAATTAAAAGCTCCTCACAGCAAAGAAAACTATCAAGCAAATGAAAAAGTAACCTACTGAATGGGAGAAGATATTTGAAAATCACATAAGGAGTTAATATTCAAAATATATAAAGAACTCATATAACCCGATAGCAAAAAAAAGGAAAAAAACTCCAGTTAAAAAATGAGTAGAGGGTCTAAATAGATATTTTTCCAAAGAAGACATATAGGTGGTCAAGAGGCACATGAAAACATTGTTCAATGTCATCAGGGAAATGCAAATCAAAACCACAATGAAATGCAAATCAAAAACAATGTTAGATGGCTATTATCAAAAAGACAAAAAGTGTTGGAGAGGATGTGGAGAAAAGGGAATTCTTGTTGTGCACTGTTGGTGGAATGTAAATTGGTGCACCCTCTATGGAAAACAGTAGGGAGTTTCCTAAAAATATTAAAAATAGAGCTACCGCATCACCCAGCAGTTCTACTTTGGGGTATATATATCCAGAGAAAATTAAATCTGACTTGAAAAGATATTGACCCCCCCCATGTTTATTGCACATTATTTACAATAGTCAAGACATGGAAACAACCTAGACTGTCCATCACACATATGCATACATACACAATGGAATATTACTCAGCCTTGAAAAAGAAGAAAATCTTGCTATTTGCTACAACATCAGTGGAACTTGAAGGCATTATGCAAAGTGAGATGAGCCAACAGAGAAAGACAAATACAGTATTATATCACTTATTTGTGGAATCTAACACCCCAATGACAACAATAAAATAAAATAAAAGTAAAATAAAATAAAATAAAATAAAATAAAACACTGAACTTATAAATACAGAGAACAGATAAGTAGTTGCCAGAGGCAGGGAGTGGGAGATGGATAAAATGCCTGAAGGGGTCAAAAAATACAAACTTCTTTTTATAAAATAATTAAATCATGGGGATGTAATTTACAGTGTGGTGATGATAGTTAATACTATATTGTATATTTGAAAGTTGTAAGAGGCTAGATCTTCAAACTTCTCATCACAAGAAAAAAAATTGTTATTATGTATGGTGATGGATGTTGACTAGACTTATTGTGGTGATTATTTCTCATTGTATATGTACACAAATCATTATGTTGTACACTGATACTAATACAATGTTACATGCCAATTATATCTCAAAAAATCTCATTTAAAAATGAACAAGTATATAATTATATGACATTTAATGACAAAGAAATAAAAAATGCATAAAATTTTTAAAGAAATATTTCATTCTCTGAACACTCAGAGTGATCTCAGTTCAAAGGTGATGTGAACAGGCTTCAACCATGACTATACACAACAGAATCTGTACTTGACTTAGTACTGACTTGGGTAGAATTTATTTCCCTCTTGTTTAAGCTAATTCCAGAACTCCAAGGCTGAGGCTTGACACAGGTACACTATAAATGAAGTGCTAATGAGATGAAAATTCTCCAGGTTGCTTTTGAGTTTCACTCTGCCTCAATGCAGACCTGCCTAAAATATCTAAGAGCTGAGAATCATTTTGAAATGATCCCAACCTCTAGAGTCTGAAAACTTAGCTGAGAATTCCTTTCCAACAATCTTGTGGGTTATTTTGGCACTTTGGTTTATAATCCTAGCTGGACCCCATCTGAAGTTCTAAAGCCTATAAAAGAATGAATGGTTAATGTAAATAAGCCAAACTTGAGAAACTTCAGCCCTTTCTTCACAGAATGTTTCTGTTAATCTACCTTGTCTAACCTGATATAGCTCCTTCTGGCTAGAACTGCTTTCCGCAATAACTTCTTTGCAAATAAGAAACTTTCCTTTTCATCTTGGAGAGGATCTTTCTCTCCAAAGGCTATGGTTCATTGTACTGTGTTAAAATAAATTATTTGGATATGTTTTGTGTCTAAATACCGATAAAACTATGATATAGACTGTATTATCCTTAATCAAAGGTTACTTTTATTTGTAGATTTTAAGGGCAACTAAAATTTTTATTTGACAGGTTCCAATCATTCTAGTTGGCATACCTGCACATTTTTATTGTATCTTGGGATCAGGCATAAATCAAGTGATTTCTCTCAGACAAATAAAAGTGGTGGAGTAATATAGTTCCTGGAATTTAACACTTCACGGTCAGGAGGTCACATATGCTAAGTTGCTTATTTATACGCCTCTTAAAGTTTAAGTCTGTGGGCAGGAGACATGAAGCAATGTGACTTACTATATCAATGAAGAATGAATTGTTCTTTTTCTCCATGTAGATAATATTAGCAGTATTAGAACAGCAGGTCAAACAAGAATGTCATTAGAAATGCAGTGTTTGTCATTTCTTGGAAATGTACTTGATTTATGATTTTCTTTTTATTACAATCATCAGTTTTAAACAATGCAATTTATTAAACTTTTCATTTTTTAGTGCAGAGGGGAGAGTTAGTTTGTATCAATTATTGACATGCTTGCTGACACCTCCCAGCCTAAGCTTGCAGTTAGGCTGAGATTACTGTAGCCTGAGTAGAAGTAATGCATGTCATTTCCAGCTGAGGCTCATCCAGCAGCCCACATGCGTCCTTCAGCCCTCTCTGTCACTGCCAAGAATCAGGTCAGAGGTCACATATTCCTGATGGTAACTGTAAAATGGAGACAGCCATTTGACCCACATTTAACTGTAACATAAGACAAAAGATGAATATTTTCATAACTTTCCACATAAAAGATTATAATGAGAACAAAGATAGGTATAAAAGAAGTTTTGCAGTATGGCTAATTAATTTATGCAATGCAAATGTATTGAATGGGGGATCAAAACATGTAATTAGTAGTAAGCACTTTCTTCTACGCCATCTTCTTTTCGCCTTTATTCCATTTAAAATTTCACCATGTTCTTCAGATCTTTCATGACACTAAAGCTCAGAAAAGTTTTGACTTGCTCATGGCATGTAGCTGGAAAAGAAATGTGTTAGGATTTGAATTCAGACCTCCTAACATCTTGAAGTTTCTTCTCTGAGAGTGCCTCAAAGCCTGTGATGATAGTGTTCTACTAAGCCTCAAGTCATTTTTATACCAGGGCTCTGGTTTCCCTTTTAAAACATATCTCTCTTTAAATGCACCTGGAATTTATAGGTGAAGCACCAGCAAATTAATAAAGAAAACCACATTAGTAGTGCCTTGAGAAGGGTGGACCATGGGTTGTGGTAGAAACTGCAGATGCAAGAAGAACCCTGCAGCTTTATCACAGCCCACATGCAGTTGCTTATTGCATCATTTAAAGCCTTGAACATGTGTCCCTTACCTGGTGGCCTCGCTAAGTACCAGCAATAATAAGGAAGAACACAGAAGGAGATCTTCTTCCACTCCATGTTAAAGAAAACGGCTACATTACCAGGATCTCTTGGAGGCAAACTGGGGAAATGAAACTCTTTCTGTTTTTCTATGAAGAGAAAATGTTAAACTTTCTGAAAACTGGCATAATGCAATCATGTGTCTTGTTTTTGCATTTAGAATATCGTCTTTTTTAGAGTCCTTCAGAATATGTTAAGAATGGTTCACTATATATCACAAATCCTGGTTTGAATTTCAAAGCATTAGATAAAAATGACCTTACACTACATTTGTAGATGTCATTCTTAAGCCATTTCAGTGTAGTTTCCATGGGAACTAATGTACATCAAAGAAGGAAGAGAGAGACTATAAGACCAAATTTTCAGTTGCTGCTTCCTCTTTCTTTGGGAAAACCAAAATGAGCCCCATGTTAAGTAATGATGAAATGCAACTCTGCATCTTATTTCCAATGTAAAGGCAACTTTTTCATCCAAAAATCTAATCTTTAGTATCATGGTTATGCAAAAGTTTTCCAAAGATTTCTCTCATAATATGTGTAAGTTGTATTCAGAAGACTCATATACCTATTTGGGAGGAGAGTCGTCATCATTCATTATTGTTATAAAATTATTTTGGAATTTTTATAATTATATGTTTACCAGTTATTGAGAATTCTATACCAAGCAATTGAAAAGAACTACGAATAAAAATTTGCAGTCAGTATCACATAGAACACATGCCAAGATTGTGTTCTGTTAGTGTATGTATAATGTCTTTCAGAGTAATGCGAGACAATGTAATATGAATAGCTCTTATTAATTTCCTATCGAAAAAGCACAACTACCAGATGACATTGTTAAAAGAAGCAAGTTTCAGCTATTATTGCAAAACCCAACACTATACTTTAAGGCCACCATGATCTGATTCTGTCTCATAAGGCTCACCTGAATTATAAAATAAACTCAACACTTTAATTTTGGGGTAGTTGGAGAAAGGCAATGATATATTACATTCCCATTTGTAATTGAGGTTAATGATATAAACGTATCTGTAAACCATAGAGAATTAAATAGAAAAATAAAGAGCAAAGTCTTTGGTTCCTACAGCTGAGAAAAAGTTGGATCATGTGTTACAGAATGACAATTAATAACTTCAACAAGATAAATTTTTTCAGACTGAAAGATTTTAATCTTACTAAAAAGCTAAGGAATAATTTTATGATCATCAGCATCAGCATCATCTCACCTTCATTCAGCACATTTTTATTCATAAATTATTTAGACCAGGCACTTGGTGTAGGCACAAGAATATAGCAGTAAGCAAGACACCTAAAATTCTAATTTCTATGTCACTTACACTTGAGCCAAGAAAGAAATGAAGAGAAAACTTTGGGGGACTGGGTGCAAAACACTGGGTATGGAGTCCAAAGTAATTCATGTGGCAGTGGTAGCTAATAGACCCAAGAACAGCTAAAATCTGGAAAGGACTAGGAACACAGTTATTAACACTTTGTTCTTAAATGAAAACCAAGCAAGTGACCAAATCAGAGAATGTTCTGCAGCGAAATGATCCAATAAGACATGCCATAGAATAGAGAATATTATACAACACAGGTGAGGACCAATAAATAATATAAAGCACAATGGTAAAAGAGGATTCAGGAGAAAAACATTTCCCTAAGCTACAAAGGGCAACAGTTTTTTCAGTTTGCAAGCTAAAAGAATCACATTGGATATTACCTATGCTCCACTGTATATCTTTGTACACATTTCCAGGTATATACTAATATACTATACATGATATGCGGGCAATCATTTTTAAGCAATATTTTTTGTTGTCATTATAAAGATCCAAATTTAAAAATTAAAGGAAACAAAGTACCTTCATATATAGATATGTAGGTATAATTTGTTAGTAGTAATTTTTTAGAGAGAGAGGATTTGGCATGCTATTATAGAGGACTTTGGATTCAACTTATGCATCTTCTACTTACTGTTAGGTTATTTTAGGTTTAAAAGTTAATTAATTTTTTAGGGCCACAGATTCTTTATCTTTAAAATGAGGATGATAATTACACCTATGTCACAGATTTGTTTTAAAGATTAGAGATAATATACACAAACTATACGGAATGAGGAAGTCAGTTATACGTTGAGGGGATATATATCCTACCCCTTTCCTATTACTTCCATGCAGAATACCTCCCTGGGCCTTGCTCTTCATTCTCACTCCCACTTTGAGAAAGTAGTAGGGGAGAGCACAAGGAGGCAGGGAGAAGTGACATATCTAAATGGAGAGTTTCAGAGGAATTAATCATACATGACTCTCTTCTTTGGAACTAGATGTCTGCAGAGATGTCCCTGTTCTCAGCTGTATCTGGGACTAGGTGCAAAGACTCAGTTCTGAGCTGGAGTATTGTAAAGCCCTTTATTGCCAAATACCTTAACCGTGTTCTTCAAAAATTTTATCAGAAATAAAGCTTAAAGTTTAACTTTTGTCTATATGATCACTATATCTATCTTTGGTTCTGATCTCTGGTGGAAAGAAAAGGTTATTTACTAAACCTCAGAACCACACACTAAACAATTCTGGTTTGATAAGTGATAACTAGTAAGAATAAAAGTAATAGTAGTTATAAAGATAACAGCCAGTAAATACTAACTCTTTAATTTGTTATCAGTCATTGTCTAAGGATTTTTAAAATGTTTATCTTCACAGTAACTTGATAAATTAGGAACTCATATTCTTTATAGATAAAGTCATTGAAGGAGAGTGAGGTTAAATAAAGCACTCAATATCACAAAACTTCTGTTTAAAATAGGTTGTTTCCAAAACTTGGTCTCTTAACTGCTATGCTAAAACTATCTGAATGAGATACTTACATTGACAAATTACTACCAAATTTGCAACTCATGCAGAGCACAAGAGAAAAAATTAAAAATTTGCAAAATTAGTTATGAAATAGTTTATTTTTCTATGGAATAGTGCATCGACATTATTTATTTACAGATAATAGGTACCAGGTATTAGGATATTAGGATATTCAGAATCAAAATATATTGGCACAATGTGACAGCTCCCACAGTAGCAGCATAAACAAAGGGTTATGAAAAAATCTAAGATGGATGGGGCTTGGATGAGTGAAAGCATGAAAATATATGAGGGTTTAAATGTTCGAACAGTCATAATAATAGGTTCACAGGATCTATGACAGAGAAAATGAAAAAAGAAGATTCTGAAAAGGAACATGAAACCCAGAATGAGAAGAGCTTGAAATGCAGTTCTAAAGATTTTATCTGAAATAAATGGTGAGTTGGCAGACTTTTTTTAAAATTCAACTCTGAATGATCTGTTATGTGTTTTAGAAAGCTAACTAGATGATACAAGGAGGATGGATTAGAGAAAGGAAACACTGGTGGCAGAGAGATCCATTAGGATATTGATGCTTATGAGTTGAATTATGCCTCCCAGAAAGATATGTTGAAGTCTCAAACTCCTGCATCTATAAACATGACCTTATTTAGAAATAGAGTCTTTGCAGATGTAATTAAGGTGGGATCATTAGGGTGAGAGCTAATCCAATATGACCATTATGCTCATACAAAAAGGAAAAAGTAGAGACTATAGGGAGATGAATGCCATGTGAGTACAGAATCAGAAATTGGAGTTATGTAGATAAAAGCCAAAGAACCCGGGGATTGTCTCTAACACCAGAAGATAGAGAAAGGCATGGAAAAGATTTGCCTCTAGACCCTTTAGAGGAAGTAGGGCCCTGCCAAAACCTTGATTTATAACTTCTAAATTCCAAAACTATAAGAGAATAAATGTCTGCTGTTTTAAACCACCCAGATTGTGGTACTTTTTTTTTTTTTTTTTTTTATAGTCACCTTAAGACACTAATACGAATATTAGAATACTTCAGTCAAGAAATAGTGAGCACTTCAGATAGTGGCAATAAAAATGGAGAGGAGGTATGTGGCAGGCCAGAGTTAGGCTTCCTATAGAACTAAAAAAGCAGTAAGAAATAGAAACAGAATGATGATGCCACAAAAAATCACATTAATAGTAATAGGGTATACCCTTGAATTTTGGTGGCCCCCTGTCTGTAGCCCTCCAAAATTGCTCTGAGCTCCCATTAGGGAGGAGTCTGTTAAAAAGAAAAGACATTTAGAAGCCCCAGTTCCTCCACCAGCTAATGCAGTACTAATAGCTCTGGAGATCTGGCTAATCTTGAAAGTGGTCTAAAAGAGAAAGTGTGGGACCCAGGTCTCTGGCCACCAAGACAGAGCTAGGGGCCTACATATGAAGATTGGTATTGGTTTGATTTTTCCATCTTCCCATATTGCCCCAAAATTTTAGTAAAGTATGTGGAAAGATTCGTGGGAAGTGAGAAACCAGAAACAATACATCCAACCTACTCATTCCCAAGTTGGGAAGTAATAGAAAGAAGAGAAATGTTGCTCAAGTGCAAAGCCAGTGAACCAGAGAGAAAAAGACCTAAAGCATCAGAATAAAGCTTCAATAAAGAGATATTGTTACTTGGAGAGATGGCCTTTTGTCCTTTGTTCTATTACCGGTCAGAGGACAGGGAGAAAACCCGAGCCGGAGACAAACAGCTTTGCTAAGTGCCCTTGAGAGGATGCACTGGGGTCAGCAGCAAAGCCAGACCACTAGAGAGAAAAAGAAATAAAGAGAGGATTGGAATGGAGAAATAAGAATGGTGGAAAAAATAATTTTTTTTAATCCAAAAAGAATCAGAGAAGGGAAGAAGTGCCTCTAGAAGAAAGCATAGCAGGTAGTTAGGGAGAGAGGGTTGTTAACC
Source organism: Eidolon dupreanum (assembly GCA_028627145.1). Taxonomy (NCBI): domain Eukaryota; kingdom Metazoa; phylum Chordata; class Mammalia; order Chiroptera; family Pteropodidae; genus Eidolon; species Eidolon dupreanum. The sequence continues at coordinate 53,158,827 of CM053502.1, forward strand.
TCTTCGAAGCTCCGACTGTATGAGAAAGCCTTGCAAAACAGGCATTGCTTTCATGGTCAGGTAGAGAAACTTTTCTCATTCCTCTAGATTACAAATCACTGGCCCCTTTATGATTTCTAAAGAGAAAATGACCTCAACCTTCTTAAAAATATTTTGCTGAAGCACTCTCTGTACTCGGTATGGGAAAACCTGAGCTTGCTTTTGTACATTTTATCTGCAGTGATGTGAAATCTTCCATCACCCTCTTCCCTTCTCTACTTGTTGAGTAAGGGCTGGTCAGCAACCAGCATCAGTGGGAGAGGGATAAGCCCAGAATAAGACAAGAAAAGGCTTTAATACACCGAACTGTACATATTATGGCATTGAAGACTCTAACAATACTCAAACAATAAACAACTTCTTTGGATTATCAAATTTTGTCTATTATGGGAATATTTTTTTCAACACACAGACATTATAAAGCTGAAATAAAAATAATAGTTTTCTTATTTAATGAATATATGGTAAATTCTTACCATTACAACTATATTATAGCATAAATAATTCTCACATATCAGCTTCTATGCTAAGTGCCTTGTATAGCTTATGTTATTTAAACCTCATGAATAATACAGAGATAGATGCTCTTGTTATATTCACTTTATAGATGAAGAATCTGAGGCCTACATTCCCATAGTCAGGATAAAGCAGAACCAAGTTTGGAACTCAGATAATATCGGTTAAGAGGTCATGTACTTAACTTCTTTATAATGGCACTTTTGTATTATGTACTTTGTTAGGCAAGAGGATTCATGACTATAGAGTTTCAGAAAATGAAAACATTGATAAGGATGGATATAATCAAGGCAGGATTCAAGGATTCAAATGAGAGGTGGTACATGAACTTGGTTTTGAAGGATAAGCAGAATTGAGTTAGCAGAGAGTAAAATGGAGGGCTCCCAGGTCAGAAATAGGAAGGCACATGAATAAAGTGCAAAGTCATCATAGGACAGGAGTTATTTTAAGATAATGGGGAGACTACTTTGACTGTAATGGAGGCTCTATGAGAAGGAAAATGAGCCAGAGAAAATAGATTGCAGAAGACATTGACTATCAAGTAGAAGTATCTGACATGGTGAAAAATAGGAAACCACTGATGATGTTTTAAGTCTAGCCAGTGTTGAAGGTACCAACAATGATATGAAGAATGGATTGCAATAAGGAAAAAGCCTAGATCCCAAAGATATGTAAGAAGGAATAACATGAAGTGTTTTAAAGGCAATGGATAAGACTAAGTGACTGTGATATGTTAAAAGAAAGCATGTGAACTCATCATACTAACAATAACCAATATTTATTGAGCACATCCTATATGCTATAGTTGTTTACAAGAAGCCATGCATTCATTCTCATAAAAGAACCATGATTTAGGATTAAACTTAGGCCTGTTCTAATCCTAGAATTCCTGCAATTACTTAAAGTCAATAAAGATATCAATTTTTCAAATAGTGTTGAAGAGGGTGTTGTGATACCATTAACAGGGTGAGGGAGTGTGGAGGTCGAGGCTCTGGAAATGATAATTTTAACTGAAGGTAGCTACACTGTTCAAGTATACTATAATATTATGTAATAATAATAGTAATCATCATAGCTAATATTGAATACTTACATGCACCAATTTTCTATAAACATGACATAACTTAGTAATGATAGTAATAATTAATAGTGCTCACTATTAAAATAATAATAGAGCATATATGTACAGTATTTATAGTGTGCAAAAAACTGAGATAATTTTTTAAATGTATTAACTCATTTAATCCTCACAAAACCACATGAAGTAGATATTAACATTTTATTTTCACTTTACTAATGCAGCCACTTTGGTCTGTAGAACTTAAATAACTTGGCCCAATGTCACAAAACTAATGAGTAGCAGAGTCCAGATTTGAACCTAGTCTCTCTAGCTCTAGACTCCATACTTTTAACAACATCTCTACAAGACCATGAACTTTGGAGTTATGCAGGCCTGGGTTTAAAATAAAATTTTTATTGAGGGCTATCTGACATATAATATCATATTAGTTTCAGGTATACAACATATATATCCTGTAAAATGATCACCACAATAAATTTAGTTAACATCTATAACCACATGCAGTTAAAAATGTTTTCTTCTCATGATGAGACTTTTAAGATCTACTCTCTTAGCAACTTTCAAATATACAATACAGCATTGTTAACTATAGTCACCATGTTGTACACAACATCCCTGTGACTGACTTGTTTTATTACTGGAAGTTTGTACCTTTTGATGACCTTCACCTATTTTACCCACTCCACCCCCATTCCTTACCTTGCATCTTAAGAGAACTCAAGTATGTTTCTTTTTGTCTCTAAATCTCAGTTTTTCCATAAGCAAAATTAGAGATAACACTAATGTTTTCTGTGTAATGAAAACTGAGAATTAAACTCTATCACTTTTCTGTGTTTAAAACAGTGCTTCAACATCGAAAGTATTCAGTGCATGTTTTATGAATCAGTGATAAATGAATAAAACACATCATTAATGTAAACAATTAACATTTTGTTATGTGCTACTTTATAGTATTTAATTTTTCTGCATATGTACTTTTCTTGTCAATCAAGCTGGACAGTATGCATTCTGAGAGCAAATCACGTGCTTTTTACTTCTATATTTACCCCAGTGCTCTGAACGGTGATGTGCACAAAATGAACTGCTCAATAATAATAATCTCCGTGAATGACATACTCACTATGGGCCAGACATTGCATTAAGAATTTAATCCTCACAGTAGACATATATGAAAAGTACTAATGTAAATTCCGGTTTACAAAATAGGATTATATAGAGTGGTTCTCCAAGGATCACATAATTATCCCATGCAGAATCAGGAATTAAATCTAGTTCTACTTGTCTCCAAAGCTCTGAAGCTTAATCAGCACTCATAATGCCTCCCTAAAGCTTTGATTGATGAGCAATTTGAAAATTTGTCAGGTCTCATAATCACAGGCCTTTGGAGGGACCTTCCTGCATCTGTAATTCTGATATTTGGAAGATTTGGCCCAGTCAACCTCCAAGCTCACAGTCTTTCTGTAGGTCCCTCCTTTTAACAGTTCAGGCATAACGCATAGAACCAAGGTAAAGAGAAGACTCAAAAAGAGGTTGCTCTGGTGAGTGGCCTGCCAAGACATGGAGGCATGAAAAATTATGAGTTTCCTCTGTCTTCTCAGCATATTATCAGCGGCATTCTCTGGGCTTAATAACCTCTAGCTGATCCATTGTGAAATTTAGTGCTCAATAGTCCTCAAAATTTCTGATTTCATACCTGTAGTGAAGTGACCTTGTGGCTGATCAAAGAGAGCACCTTTAAAGCTCACAGTGGAACAGACATGTCTCCTAACCTCCTGCAGAATTGTTTTTAATACTTCCTGCAAGCTGTTATTGGTGTCTTTATTTAGGCTGTATTTCTTCATTTCGGTGTCTATGTTTAGCAGATATATAAAGGAGCAAATGGTTTTAATGGCCTAAAGTGGCAAAACGATGATATGTGTGCCTCCTCAGTGCAAAAAAATCAAAAGACCATGGAGGAGACTTCCTGCTTCCTGGTGACTAGAAGTCAGATTTCTTTTACTTATCTTGAGTATAAGGGAAATTCATGACTACCCTGTATGCTTTGACTTCTCCCTCTGAAAGTTTCTTCTTGCAGATGGAATATGACAGAGTGGGGATTGATTGGTGCCATAATCAACCATGCAGACAATCCTCTCATCTGCTGATTTACCTTGTCTTATGGGTAGTACTGACCCACAATTGCTTCAAGAGTGTTAAAAGGTTTTAATTAAACTAAATAGATATCCCCTGGGTCTGGGCATCTACTCGGTCTAAGAACTATACATCCAGCATCCCAAGGAGACTGTAGGGGCCAGTGCATCCATCTTGGAATCACTCCTCTATGGTTTCACCAGACTTGCCATTTCTCATCCCTGCCTTAGCACTCTCACCAGACAGGGTATGAGCCTTGAATGAAGCAGCCCTGGCTCTGATTCCAAGTTCTTTCCATTATTAACTGTGTGATGTCAAGTAAGATATTTGACTTTCCAATTCTATGCCTTTATCTGAAAATGGAGACATTGATAGTATCAACCTTATGGATGTATTGTGAGGAGTAAAAGAACTAGGCACAAGAAATTCTTTGGTCAATAACTGTGCATACACAAAGACCCCAATGAATTGGTGCATTAGCACAGGTAGCTGGAGTATTTTCCCTAAACTATTAACTCTGAATTTCTGTTGATATATTCATAAAAGCTGCCTGGTATATTCATAAAGTCAGTCTGAATAGACTCAGCAGAAATTCTCAGCTTATTCATAGCAGAATCAAAATAATCAGGGAGAGAAAAAAAATTATTTGTAAGTTTTTTTAAGGCTAAGCTTTTCCTGTGTCTACCCTGAATCAGTTATGAGCACTAAAATCCCCTTTCTTCACTTTCTTATTTTTACCATCTATTTAATGGGAACAAAAACCTGGTACCTCTCCAACAATTGTATCATATGCTTAAATAATCTAACTATTATTTTCTCCTCCTCCCTTTTCTTTCTTTCATAAACAACACACTTCTCTAAGCATAAAGCAAAGGAACTTCCTTTTAATTCTGCCCCCTAACCTCCTACATATACCTCATTTGTATAGAAATTTATGTAAAGTCGAACAACAATGAGAGTTCCACCAACTCTGATGGTCTCTCACCAGCCCTCACTGTCCTAAACTGTCCTGAGCCATGTTACCTTTTAGTCTCCCTCACTGGAGTGGTATAGAGATCTTCTATAACCATTTTGTCATGGCTTCACATTACTAAACCAGGGTATGTGTGTGTGTGTGTCCTTTCAATCATTACAGTTATTTTTGAATATTTTAACTAATAAAATTTTCCATTCTCTTCTCTGCCTTACCTCTAAGCAGATCCCTGGTCATTAAGGTGAGTGGTGTAGGCAAGCTGGTATATTCATGAATGTACTTATAACTTTTTTTTAATGCCAAAATAATTCAATGCCTTTTGGATTCACAGATGTTTTAAATTAACATTCAGATTTGGTACAGACCCTTTAGGAGTTACTTAGAAACATGAAAGGCCATTCTGTGTCTTCACTATGACCATGACTGAGTGTTACTGGCATTTCAAGGTAGGGAAAGGCATGTTAAATATCTTTCAATGAGAACAATAAGATACAATAAAAATTGTCATGCCCCAATGCCAACACTTCCTTTGTTAAGAAAAGTAAAATTATTTGTTTCACCTCTTTTTCCTATTAAAGAAATTACCAACTCTGAGTGTCTCACTTAATCAGTATCTTTCATTTAAACTCAAACTCAAATTCAGGTCTTGACTATTGAATACCTGTAACTGTTAAACACTTTCTCACTCAGTATCTTGTCTAACCTCCTAATAGAACTCTTACAAGCTTTTTGTCATCTCTCTTATTGATGGGGAAACTTAAGGTTAGAGAAAGCAAATGACCCATATTCTGATACTGAGAACAGTTCTACTACCATATGCTGTTTCTATGATATTAACTTTTATAACACTATCAGGATTACTAAAAATGTTGAAGTTTGTGCATCTCAAAGGACAGAGGATAATGTGAAGAAAAATAGAGTAGGAAAAAAAGTAAAAATGCACACACACACACACACACACACACACACATACACACCAAAAAAAATCTAGAGTACCTCAATTATATATATGCCTTTGAAAAATGTCTAGGTAAATTCATGTCTATGTTGACGTCACAAAATAACTTTTAATTCAAAAGTTAATTTCAATTTTTTCATATCTATTTTCATTAAAAAATAAAAGTTTAACTTGAATATTAAACTTTTCTATCACCTTTATCTATTTGACCCTCTAGAATACTGCTGAGTAATACAGCATTCACATGATTACCACTGTGTCCACTTACATGATTTAAAATGGATTCTCAATAGCTGAAGTGTCCTCCTGACTCTTTGAAGCTTGGCTGTTCTGTTTCAGAGGGCCTTTTACTCGGGCTTTCAAACCACTTTACAGACAGTTCTTTATTCTCCTTTATTTTATGATTTGGGAAATAGATCAAATAGAAGTTAAGTGGCACGTAGAGGTCAATAGCTGATTACTGGAAGAACGAGAGAAAGACATCACCCTGGACTCACCTACAGTTATCACTCAGAGAATTTGACATATCTTCAGAAGGTGGAGATAGCCTATGAATGTAGGAGGAAGATTATTTTTTCATGAGGCTTTCTCAGACAGAGTCACAATTAATTCTGATTCAGCTGACATCTCTTTTCTCCCTCCCCAAAATATCTGTATTGGAATCAGGGTGACTGCTTATCTTTACTTCCTATTTGTTACAGATGCTAGTGACATAAAGATAAAATTATTGGAGTTTTGTGTTCCACATAAGTTTCTATATCCAATTGCTTGATAATAATGATTTGTAAGGAAACAAATAGCCAAAGTATTTTTGATAAAGGAATACTCTTTACTGGTGCCCATCTCTCCACTATTAACTGACTAAACAAACAAACAAACAAACAAACAAACAAATAAATAATAAAGCAGCCCTCATTTTTAAATTATTCTTAAAAACCCTAATGGTAATTTAAAAAATAATCACTGCTGATAGAAATTCACATAGCCCTTTGGCTATTGAAATTCCGGTATTAACACTGGAATTTTCTAGATTAGGGATCTGTAAACTATGGCCCTAGGACCAAATCCAACTTCTGCCAGTTTTTGTAAACAAAATTTTACAATGAGCAAGAATACAGCCTTCTCGCTCATTCATTTGCATATTGTCTGTAGCTGCTTTCATGTGACAACAGCAGAACTGAGTAGTTGGGACAGAGATTCTATGGCCTACAAAGTCTGAAATATTTACAATCTAACCATTTACAGAAAAAGTTGCCAACAACTGTTCTAGATTAAACAACATATCAGTCCTGGAAGATATGAATGGTAACCTTGACTATCACATAGAACTCATAAAGTTTCATTTCTAAGGTCCCAAGCAAAACTTTCTAAAAGTCCTTTCTTAAGACCACACATTTTAGAATCAGATACATCAAGTTTTGTATTCTTATTTAAATAGGGTCACTGCAGATTTCAAATAAGTAATGCAGATGATGACAATTTTGTTGAAAGGCCACTCCACTTGTGTGACGGGAAACGAGCTAGTGGGAACATATTTGAGGCCCTCAATTTTCCATACTTTGCTCTAATTACTAGAGTACTGTAGATGCATATCTCTGATTTATAGTCTGCCAAGTCAAGATTTCTAAATTTCTTGGCATGAGTTTGGTCCTACATTATTACTTTGATTATGGCTTCTTATATCTGGCATAAATATATTCCCTTTGTGCATATTCTTTTCAGATGCAGTATAAGAAAAAGCATGATTTTTTTTTTCTTCTCTCTCTCGCCTTTTTCTTTAGGAGAAGCAGCTGTGAAGTCATAATTATGTTCACTTCCCACTGGCAACTGGCAAGCCCTTTATTTTTGTATATTTGGAGCTCACCAAGAAAAAAGTCCATTCTCTCCTTGAGGGGCTATTCTGCCATTCCATCTAGGATTTCAAAGTTTGCCAATTCCTACAAAATCTATTGTTATAAGTAGCTTTGTGCTCTTAAAAAAAGGGGGCCATATAAAATGAGGTGAGGGAAAACTCTCAAAAGAATATGAAAAAAAATCAGTATCATCTCTAAAATACTGCAACAAATTTGCTGGCTTTTAAAAACTTATGATTATTGTTGTTAGTTAATTGGTGCTATAGATTACACAATACTGACATATAATTTTCTAAAACAAAGAGCTTTTTATCCTGTTACATTGTGCTGTGGATTTAGGGACTTTTTAATTTTATTTTTACACATTGAAGAACAAAGGGCAAAAGTCTTGAAACGCGCAAGGATTTAGGTAATGAATTGCATCCTAAATTTAGAAAACATATTAGACAATGCAGAATGATTCATGGTAGGAATTTGTGATCCTGCAAAGGCAAGTTATTGGGACTTTTGTTTATAAATAAGCCTACTTCTCTTGGCTCAGATCTGGATGCAGGCCAGAAACATTAATAAACATTTCTTCTGCTTCACACAGACTTTCAAAAAGGTCAGAATCAGGGTACATTATTTATGTTTTATGGGAAGATGTATTTAATGTTTTTAAATCCATTTGGATAATAACATTGATTTTAATGGGCTGATAGATGTGCTTGTCTTTTAATGTCTGTTATAATAACGATTGCCTAGAGCCTACGAAAAATTCAACATTCACATGTTGATCAGTCTTTTATTCATAAGTGCAATTACTTCCTAAACAAATTTTTAAGACTCACTAACTTCTCCTCAAAAGGTAACCTGTTTGTCTGAGAATGTGAACAAACTACAGATACGTGATTGACTTCACATTTGACCTAAAAAGCAACCCTGCATTTGGTATTTAATGTTATCTTGTCCATCTAGTCCATGAAAAAATGTTTCCAAGGGGAGACAGATGTTTGCCTCAGACTCTATTGTTTACAGACCTGCGCTCTTTCAGTAACAGCAGGTATGGAGGTCAGAAAGATATACTGAGAGCCCAAATGAAGACATTAACACTTTGTAAACATAGACCTCATATCCCATTTTGGATTGAACTGACAATAATGCTGCAAAGAAAAATGTAGTGAAGAAAACTTGAGAATGAACCCAAAAGTTACAAGGTCTGTATACACTAAAAAGAAAGCATATGTAGACCTTTAAAGCCCTCTGCATCTAAGATGAGCTTCTCTTTTCAATTTTATTCCTTAAAGAGAATAACACACACAGAGATGAACTTATGAAATTTATATTCAATAATTGATGACTTTTGATAGTTTTTTTTCTAGTTTCTTTCAGGGGAAATGGCCCATCTAATTTGTTGGAATTATTTCATAATTAAGCAGAACTTTGGGTGCACCATATGCAACTACCAAATCTGAGGTCATGTATCCTATAGCTTTTTAAAAGCATTTTAACATAAAATCTCAGGTTTCATGATGATTTAATATTTTATTAGAGAAAAAGACAGTGAAATATAGGCAGTATCCATTTGAACATAAAAAATAGCCTCTGACCTAGATGATGACTCGGATGATGCTGTTCCAGTGGCAACTACAACCAGCAGCCTAGTCACAGTACTACAACCAGATGTAATAGTCAAGGGATTGGCCATGAAAGCCACAGTGGGCTTCACTTGAAGTCAATAGATACAGCCAGAAGGCAAGTGAAGAAAACATAAATAAAGGCAACTGTAAATAAAGCAAACAAAATAACTAAATCCAATTGTAAATAAAATAAATTTTTAAAAAATAGTGAAAGCAAATAGCAATAAAGCATCAATTTGCCATTCAAATTACATTACCTTATTCATAATTTTATACTGACTTGCACTAAAATTGTAGCTATAAATGGTGAATTGGAGCTGCAATTATTGGTTAAGATTTATGAATAGGAATATTGCATGGTAATCCACAAGATCACCTTGCTTTCCTATCTCAAGTTCCTTTCAGTTCTTCCATTTATTCATTCATTTATTCAAGTCTGCATTAGAAGTCTTCTATGATTCAAATTTTGAGTCCCCTTGCTTAAAAATTAAAAATTATACATGTAAGAGATCAATTTGAAAAAAAAATATTGTGATTGTTTTTAAATTTGAAAAATATTTTATTTCTATTAAGAAAAATATATGTTTTGTTTTGTTTTGAGACAGATAGGCTACTTTGTACATTTTTAATTTTGACAGGGACATTCTAAAATGTTTTGGGGGAGGACAGAATTTATATCTGTGTTAACTTCAAAAGGTGAGATATGTACTTCAATCCTTATTTGTTCCCATTACAAACGTGTTAGGAACCCATAAACTTTCAAATATTCTGAGATTTGGTGAGCAAATCCATGTTCATCCTGTTCATAATCTTTATAATATGACAAACACCAATGATTTTATTTTTACTTAAATTCTACAAATAAAAACACCTCCAAAAAGCAAGTTCACAAAGGCTTTTACAATTTGTAAATAATCTTGCTTGAACATGATAAATTTTCATATTTTCTCTTTTTACTTTGCCATTATTTATTAAAGAAAGTGATCATATTAGGTTGTGTCTTCATTCATGAATTGTCTGTGAGTATTATTGTTCAGTGCTTCGAAGAATGTTGCTTAAGTCCAATTAAATTTTTCCAGAAAGAAGGTTAGACTGCATGAGTAGAAACATATTATGGCTGAAGAGCCTATATTTTAGTGTGTAACCCAGCCAAGTTACATTGATATATGTATTCCTTGGCCATAGAAGCAGAGGGTTACAGAACAATATCTATTTTTCTGTAGAATACAATTAGTATAGCTGTCATTTAAAACAAAAAAATGAACCAAGAATCCGAAAATAAATTAACAAGTAAGAAGTCATACTTTGGACTGTAAATTTAGTACAAGGTAAGCGTTTCTATTTAAAAAGAGAAAAAATTTACTAAGATATCTGGTTTGATCTCTGGTTAGACTAGTTCTAACATTCAGTTGAAACAATAAAAAGATGAGGCAAAAATCACTCATCAGGTAAATATTGTATGTCGGTTAAAGACCTCCACCTTTATGTCCCCAAATGTTAAGTACTAGAATCTTTGTGAGGAAATTAGACAAGAAGAAACAGGCTCAAACAAACTAGGAACCTCGTCTATAGTCATCTTTGCAGTGAAAATATACAAATGACTACTACAACTAAAATTGTTATTAAATATCAGGTATTCGTTATTCTAAATCTTAGAACAAGTAAAAAAACTTACACTTAGATAGATCCTCTCTCTTGCCCAAAGTCACTACAGATCTGATCATTTAGTCTCTTTAGTATGCCACTCACCTCCGGGGCAAGAGATCCCCCACTACCCCCCTGCCCAATCTATCTCTTAGCAAAAATGTTAAGTAATTAGAATAGACTATACTTGTTGCCAGCTTCCTTTTCTGTGTCCCTTTCTTCCCTGCACTTCCAAATTATTTTCCACTTATAGGTAGATCTGACTCAGAGATAATAAAGAAACATTGCATTTTTTACCTCCAGTATTGTGGAATAAATTCAAACCTTGGACAGTTGTTTTGTATAACTACAATGGGTAAAGACAGCAAGGGGCTGGGAACTCAAAGATGGCAGTTTATATTCCAGAGCAAATTTGTAATCTCAGGGATGGGATAGAGATGATCAAATAAACCCATGTGATGTGCTGTGATTTAGGCACAGATAACATTATATTAGGGAAGAGAGGAGGCAGTAATTCCAACAAATGAGATGTGGATGAACGGGAGGTACTGAGGCAAACTTCTTTGAAGCTGTAACATTTGAATTGACCTGAAAGGATGATCCTAAATGATTTCAATTGAGAGAAAGCAAAGGTGGAAACTGCAAAAGCTAATGCAGAAACTTTCTTATATTTTTATCTTCTTATACTTTTACAGGATATTATCTTTCTTTACCAATGTAAAAATGATTATACAAGGTAATAAACAAGGTATAGAATGATCAAGATTAAGTGTTCTGGGAATGAATGTTAGGCCTTCAATCACTAATGGTGTGGCCTAGACTAACAGGATTAACTCTCTGTTCTGTAATATCACCAACTATGCAATAAAGATAAGAAAATTTTCTCTATCTGAGCAATCTTTATAGTTACTTTTATAAAGACTTAAGTGAATGAGCAGCTGGGCTCAGTGACTGACACATAATAAGCACTCAATAAGTGATTCTAATGTTGTCTTTTAAAGTATTATCATTATTACTTCTACCAATTATAATTATGTATCATTTAAAAAAATAATTATTTCTCTCTAAAATCAAGAAGAGAAAATTTAAATATAGAACAAAGTTTTAGACTAAAGATATTTACCTTTAATAGCAAGATTTTGACCTCAGGTACTTGATGGAAAAGAATTTAGGAGAAATAAGGGAAACATTCTATCATCTTTCAAATCATGTGTTACAGTTGGCTGCATATTTGAAAGGCTGATATTCCTTGCCCAGTGGTATTTATGCTGCCACAGAGAAGTTTGTAGGCCCCAAGGCATTATGCTGAAGTCTAGGACATTCCATCTACGTAAGATTTGGGTTGTGGAGCTTTAAAATTATTCTTCCCATTGATAACAATATGGTTTTTTGGGTTACTAAGTAAACATAGACTATAAGAGGACATCAAACATCCTATCTTGTTTACTAAATAATCAGTATATGTTAAGAGCTGTTAAACCAAACTCTGCCTGGTATTTTTGAAAGATGTGCTTTTTCCCACTAATAAGCTAAGTAAGAAGGAGAGAAATCTCAGACATTTCCAAGCAAATTCTGAGACCCTGAGGGGTGCTGTCAAGCCACCACTCTTTTGTAACTCACAGATTGTGTCCAGCCAGAGGAATTTGGAGAAAACATGTTAGTCTTCACTACACTGGTGGCCCTATCCAACTGCTATGCAAGTTTCAGTATCTAAGGCTAGCTTCTGCTCCTAAGTGTTCTGTCATCTCCTTTCTACAACACTTTCCCACCCAAATGTTATTCAAAGAGAATTCTATCTCTTGCTCTGATATAAGCATAAGGCACACATAACACACACATTCTCCTGCCTATCTACACAAATTCTGGAAGCACTAACATCTCTTCAGCACTAGTAAATCATTACTCGATAATAAGGTCAATCCACATTTTAATTTGCATATACAGACTCTATTCTACTTGTATCTAGTAATATTTATTTAATTAAGAAATTAGAAACAATTCTTATGTCTTCCAACTATGTCTAGGAAAATTTCTCCTTTTACTACACCATTTTAGAACATTTGTTTACAATATACTGGAAATACAATCATGTTAGTAAATTAGCAGTTTTTAATTGAAATACCAAGGCATAATTCCCCTGATTTATTCTGTTACATTTGTATTTGTTATTTTTAAAGGTAGCCTCTACTAAGAAAATGTGGAAGAAATAAACTAACTCCAGACATTGGTGTTTTTGACTATTCTAAAAATCTTTAAATATAACAGAATCTGTGTTCTATATGCCAAGATTGTTTCTTTGTAGACAGACCCTTCAGAGCCAGAAAAAAAGGCTCAAAACAATTGGATTTGAACAAAATCACTTTTGTTGTTTTTTCTTTACTCTAATAAGGAAGTGAATATTAAAAGAGGTCCATAAGTGCCCAGACAGCAGGTATAGATTCTTTAAAAATTAGTTCAGAAATAGGTTATAGCTTCTTTAGGATCACTTACACTTAAATTGTAGCTCTCTCTCTATGCATTTTCACAGGAAACATAAAGTATATGAAACAAAATTAATGTAATCAAGAGCAGTTTAATAATACATTTACCTAAATGATCAAATTATTCACGGTAGCTCATTGGTAGCAGTAAAAATCTGTGGAGACTGGTTTTAGAATGGAGATAGGCAAAAATCTTTGGTATTTCAAGAGAGATGTTCCTATAATCACACATGAAAGATGCAGCTGCTAATAATAGCAACACTCTGATTCTTCTAAGCATTGGGACAACTCAGGGGCACCTCAATGAGTTCACATTGGACCAAGGATTACAAATTCATGAACAACATCAACAACAACAACAACAACAAATGATTTTTCAATCTGTAGAACAACATAAAAGCTTCTGAATAGTAGTGCTCATTGCCAAGGAAGTTGTGGTTGAGTAGCATATTCTTAAGAAGGTACCACCACAGGGGACATTGCAGTAAATTATCCTAACCTAGAAACATATTTTTTATTGAACTAAATTTCTCTGTATGCCAGCAAACTTCCTGTTGTAAGGCCCTAATGGGGAGGAAGTGATCCATTCTCTAACTCTTCCATACAAGCACAAAAGAACTGACCGATCTAATATTTTGTTGTTTTTTTTTTTAACAAAAATACAGGCAGAGGGTTATGAAAACTTAACTGCTAAGAAACCCTTAGCTATGAAGAACTAATAATGGGTAGTTTACCTTGGCCTCTATGCCATCTTTAAGAGAGAGAGAGAGAGAGAGAGAGAGAGAGAGAGAGAGAGATCTCTTTAAGATTCACAGCAAAACTGAGGGAAATATACAGAGATTTCTCATATACTTCTGCCCCTACAATCCATAGCCTCTCCCATTATCAATATCACTCAACAGACTGGTACCTTTGTTATAATTGATGTAATTGATGAACCTATGTGGACACATCATTATCACACAGAATCCATAGATTACATTAGGGTTCACTCTTGGTGTGGTACATCTATGGCTTTGAACAAATATATAATGACATGTATTATTATTATGCAATTATAAAGAGCATTTTAACTACTATAAAATTCTCCATGCATCACCTATTTATGTACTCCCCTCTTTCAATCTCTAGCCACTACTGATCTTTCACTGTCTCCACAATTTTGCCTTTTCCAGAATCCTGGAGTTGGAATCATACAGTATGTAGCCTTTTCAGATTGGCTTCATTCCCTTAGTAAATTGCATTTAAGTTCTCTCCATGTCTTTTCATGGCTTGAAGAGGTTTTTGTTTGTTTGTTTGTTTTTGTTTGTTTGTTTGCTGAATAACACTCCATCATCCTGATGTACAATAGTTTATTTATCCATTAACACACTCAAAGATATTTTGGTTACTTCCAAATTTTAACAATTATGAATAAAGCTGCTATAAACATTGATGGGCTGGTTTTTGTGTGGACATAAAGTGTTCAGCTCCTCTGGGTAAATACTGATGAAAGCAATTGCTGAATCATATGGTAATAGTATGTTTAGTTTTGTAAGAAACTGCCAAACTGTCTTCCAAAGCCCCTGTACCCTCTATACCATCTGCATTGCTCACTGGAGACAGGCAGCAGCTTGTCCTCGGCCAATAATATCAACCACGGCTGCACTTTAAACCATTATCCAAAATATCTTTCTCTCAACAGCCCTTCTTCTTCCAATTAAGAGTATTATATGTAGATGCTCTGCTTTTTTCTCTGACTTTCATCACTTAAAATTTTGTTGATTTCACTTGAGAAAAATTCACAAATATATTAACTGTCTTTCCCATTTCCTTCTCTCTTTCAATATTTACCTGGTTAAAATTTCTGTTTACTTTCTTATTGATTCTATAGACTCCAGAAATGGCCCTAATTTGAGCATGAAATACAATAACAAAGCAAATAAAAAGAAAGCCATGTTTTCAAAAGCAATTATATACAATTAAAAGAAATGCATTATTGCTCATTCCTAAAAATATTCTGAATTCCATTTTAGAAGTTCTATAAAATACCTCAGCTATATCTTATTTCTTCTTTAAGTGAACCAGCTTTTCATTAAGGTATACACATTCAAAATAAACGAAACACTATTTCATCCACTTGCCATGCTATTGTCTTTTTCTTCATTACATACAAAACTTTATTCTCTATTAGGTAATAATTAGACTTTGGAAGTTAGTCTAAAATCTAACTATAATAGTTAAATGATTGATTCACTAAGAAATTTTTAGAAAATAACTTATTTTCAAGATCAGTATATATCGTATTTCTGTTAAATCACAAATCCCAAATACAGTTTTTAAACTATTGGACTTCAGTATCAACATACTTTATTTGTTGTTAAGTTGCTCCTCATATTCAAGCTATCACCAATAACTATATCAAAATAGAACACATCTGAAAGAAAAACAAAGATTGAACTTTAAACATGAAACAAATAACATTTAAAAAATATCACTGAGAAGTGCCTTGTAATTCTAAAGTAAATGAAGAAATATAATTTCACATAACTATTACTTATGAAATTAAATTAGTTATGAAAAATAAGGGAATAATTTGAAAGATTCATTAATGAGGTTAATAAAAAAATTTCACTTTAATTTTATATTCAGATGCCATGTCCACCATAATAAATTAGAAGGACATTATTATTGTTGTTCTTATTTCATTCTGGTCCAAAGAACTGAAGTGAAATATAAAAAGCAAATGACCAAATGAAGTCCAAATGAATTCAATATAGTTCCTAATATTAACTCATGATTAATATAAATTGAATGTCCTCTCTGTGTAACAAAATCTTTCACTATAGAAATAAGCCCCAACTCAACATTCATCATGTGTTTGCAAGAATGAATCACTTCCAGAACCCATCCCAATAATGGGACAATTGACCTTTAGTACCCAATTCAGAATGTCTACAGCAAGCAAGTTTAACTGCAGTGCAAAATCCTATTAATTAGCTTTTGAGGCCCAGAGTGCTGTGTTAAAAATTCTGAGGTGACTTCTGTGATGAATGACAAAGAATGCTCTCAATTCACTTAGTAAATGGCTGATCCGAGCCTCCTCTAATATTAAAATCCATAATAGCAAATAAATGGTGCTCATTTTGCAATATCTCTTTTTCTTCCCACGCTGGTGTGCAGGGAAGGAGATGATGTAACACGAGTACCATTTATTTGCTATCATGGACTCAGAGAATTTTTGAAGATGCTTTCTGTTATGCAGAAGTACAGAAGTTTTTTCCTTAGGAGTTTTCATATTTATGCTGCATGTATCCCTCTATCTACTGCCCTGTGGAGATTCTGTTCCAATTTTACTAAAAAATGTGCTACTACCACTGATATACCAAACATATTTTGTACCTAGAATTAGAATAAAATCATCTTTCCTTAGAAATAAGACTGTGCATGACAATTGTATGTATTTTTCAAAAATATTGACACAATATACTATATTTAGGACTTATGTCTATTACATATCAATTATATTATATATACTTTTAGTAATGGGCTTTGTGATAATTTCAGGTTTAATATTAAAACTTTGGAAAAAATTATCCCATGGAAAAATGTAGAAGACATGATGAATTTTGATGACATGTAGCTCCACCATTTCCTAAGCGTGCTGACATCTCACTTTTCCTCTGAGTCTGAGTTTTCAAAATATCAAAGGGTCTCAAACTTTAGAAAGCTGTATGGGAAAAATCAAATAAGATATTAAATATATTTTGTGAACTGTAAAAATGTTGTCAAAAACTAAGTATTCCTACCGATATGTTACCTTTTCTTTCTCACTCCTACTCATATTACTTTCTCACTCTTAATTTTATATAAAGCTGTCCAAAGAGTCCAAAGTGACTCCCCAAATGCTTGGCTTTCTATCAGAAAGTCTTAAATGAGATTTTTGGGTGTGTATCTTTTTTTTCTGAGGATAGGCTCAGGGCAAGACAGAAAGTGATTTAAGTGGACTGGTTGCCTGGGTGACATTTAGCTGGGTATTGCTTTCAGGGAGTCATACAGAGAAATATACAAGACCAGTAATAAAAATCATCCTAGATTAGGTGCTGGATGCAGCAGATGGGATTTTGATGAAGGAATTGTTAAGGAACGAGTAAAATCAAAACTGCTTGGAAAACTAAAATTTTAATAAAAAACCATTATTTTAAAATGAAGAAAGGGACTTACCCTAATCTGTGTTTTATTAAAAAGATTGGCACAAAGTAAATGGTCCTAAGAGCAACTTGCAGTCCTTTTTAGTTTGTAATTTGTAATCCCTGCCCATAATTTCAGTTAAAAAAGCCACAAGAAGGACAGTCACAAATACCAGGAAGGGTACACACAAGAACAATTCAAATCAAAGTGAGCAATGCCTACATGGACATAGGAAGCCAATCTTGTAAGTCACAGGACTTATACTAGGGGAAAAAATACTCACTCTTAACAGAAAATGGAATAGTTTTAATATCTAGACCAGAAGCAAGCAAACTAGACCTACTGGCTGGCCTGTTTTTATAAATAAAGTATTATTTTATTATAACCATGCCTCTTCACTTACTATCATCTTATGCCTGAGGACTACAAGGACAGGGTGGAGGAGTTATAACAAAGACTTTATGGCGTGAAAAACCTAAAATATTTGCTACCTGGCCCTTAAAAAAAAAAGTTAGACAACCACAATATAGACTATAATTCTTAGAGTAAAAATAATTAAGCAGTAGAAGTTGGAAAGATAATTTAGTAATTCTATTCAGTTTTAATGTGTAGAGTAGTGCCATCATTTCATTCAATCAGCAAATTGCTGCCAGGGTTTCCTGTGTGCTAGATGTGACGGAGATACCAAAGCATATTAGAGCAGATGTGAGAGAGCTTGATATTATGAAGATCTGAGCTTGAAATATAACATTCATGAATTCTGTGACTTTGGAAGAGTCATTTAGAATCTCTTTAAACCTCAATTTTCTGATCTCTAAAATGGGAAAATCATTATCCTTCTCTGAATGTGTATATACTCAACATCTCTTTTCCTTTTCCCAGGACAATATGGAGATTGGTTTAGCCACCACGGATGGAGAGTTCTATTTAGGGTCTGAATTTAGAATTTCTAAAGAATTTATCCGAACAATGCTTTGCAGCATCAGGTGGAGCCTGATGCATTGTAAGTATGCAAACTATCTTAGTGTAGTTATTTATTTATATTATTTATATGTACATATATTTATATGATTTTCCAAACAATTTCATCTTTCATATTTTTATCTTCAAAAATGTTTGGCTTTTATGACCTCAAAAAAATTAATCATTTGCATAATAGGAATCAAGTGATATTTTCTTGAGGCTTGCTATAGGAACAGGGATACAAAACAGGTTGACTATTTTCTGGGGCAGGGAAGAGAGCCACCAAATTAATTGAATTAATCATTTGCTTCTGCACTGTGTAGACTCAACCACAGATAAGACAAACTGACTTTTACAAAAACCCTGAAAACCAATCATTACAAACATTAACTGGGTCAATTTTACCTAGAGGCAGGATTATTCTTTCCCACATTGCTTTTGTATTTCCCAGATTAACACAATTTTTTTTTGCAAGTGTCACATTAACAATATATTCAAACGCCTAAATGCTTATAAGCTGCTTTGAAAAATGCATTTAAAAGTAGAAACAAGGTTTTAGGGATGCAAGAGTAGGAAGCATGAATGAAAGTTCACTAAATGTAACATAAGACACTTGTTACAGTAGAAAAAAGATTAATTCAGCAGTAACGTCATCCACCAGTGTTGTGTGGAGAGGTAGAGATAACAGGAAGTGCTGTAGCCCAGCATAAATGAGGAATCCATTTTCAGTTTAGACTCCAAGCAGAGAGATATTACTGTCGCCTCTTGCAGTATGTTTTATCTTTTCTGTGAAGCTTAAGAAATCACGTTTGTCAAGAGTGGGTGAATCTGGGGTGCTGTTTCTGTGCTTTTTCATGCAATTTGATTGGTATATAAAGATATTGCTATAAGTCTCTGGGTACCTTAGTTTCTATTGCCTAAAATATGCTTCTAAAATTAGAAAACATGAGCTTAATTTTTATAATGGCTGAAGAAGAGTTTACCTCAGAAGACATAGCTCTATAATTCTGAAATAACTCAAAAACTATTTTAAAATTTCCCCTTCCCCAACCTTCCTTCTAACACATACATTTTCTCAAGGGAAGACTTGTAAGAGCTTCTCAACAGTGAAAACTCTGAGGAAGAAAATAGAAAATTTTAGCTGTTACTATCAATGGAACCTGACAATCAGGCAAAAGTTATAAAAAGGAAAGGGAAGTTCTTCCTCCAGATTTACACATTCATATCTTAACAGATGAAAGATTCTCTCACAGAAGTCTGCCCTGATTGACCATCTGACATGATGTAACCCCTGCAGTCATTTCTTATCACATTCATCTGCTTTCTTATCTTCATAAAACATTGTCAGTATCTGAAATTGTGTTGTTTTTTATGTGGTTGCTGACTATTCTCCATCTGTCCTTTGAATGTAGACTTATGAGATCAAGTCCCCTTCTCTATTTAGCTCAGTGTCTGGCACATGGTAGACATTGAATTATATGTGTTGAATGAATAAATGAATAAATTAGATGTTCTGTGGCAGTGTTCATCTCCCACCTTTGCTTGACATTCAGCCCTAGCAAAGATTTGCATCTATCAAGAAGTAAACACACACTCTAATCTTACAACAACCTGGGAACATTCTCTCCTCCACGACTGCAACAAGCTTTTGATTAATGTATATGGAAATCAATTTGAAAACACTAATGCATTACATAAATATAGGTTCTTTAATAAATACTTTTTAGTTAATAACCAGACTGATCCTTGGATATTATCTCATCCACAGCCTTTTATATATCAATGGAGAAATTAAAGTTAAGTAATTTTTTTCCAAGGTCACAAGCTAGTCTTAAGTCAATATGCAATGTCAGATCTCTCAACTCCTAGACCAACGCTCATTTTACTCTATTCAAGTGGGTACCATAATTGTTAAGCAAAGGAAATAATAATTATTGAGTACTTATCATGTTTTTAGGAATCGTTCAGGTGCTTGTCATAAATAATGTGTGTTGCTGAACTAACATTTGTCCTTCCTTATAAGACTCCAGATTTTTCAGGTAAGTAGCCCATCATTAGCTCCAACATAGACTTCTGTTTAGTCTAAATCAATTCATGCTTATCAGGTCTCCTAACAGCAGTTATTGGTGCAGGAGTGACTGCATCATTTTGGTCCAATAAAACTGAAGAGACAGACTATGCATACCTGGAGAAAACGCTTCTCTCTCCATCTCAGTCTCTCTCTCTCTCTCTCTCTCTCTCTCTCTCTCTCTCTCTCTCTATCTCTCTCTCTCACGTGCGCGCGCGCACACACACACACACACACACACACACACACACTGCTGATGGCATCCATTTGGTGGGCATGAAGGAATCTATCCTTAGGATGAATTACTGCTGAGGACAGTGGTGTCACTGTTTATATTAAGGGTAGACAAACTTTCTGCAAAGTGCCATATAGTAAATACTTTAGGTTTGCCAAAGTGATGGTCCATGGTTTCTGTGGCAACTATTTAACTTGACCATTGTAATGTAAAAGTCACCAGCATGATATATATATGGTTTAATAAAATTTTATTTTCAAAAATAGCCATTTTTCTGTTTATATTATTAAATCATTTTGACACAATTGAGCCACAAATTATATAATTCCTGGAGCTCATTCTGCATATTAAACGAGTTTTTAAACCAGTTTTAGTAAAATAGTTTTTAAAAATATTATTAAAACCAAATCAATCTAATGGACTCAGTGCTTTATAGACATTATTATTTATAATATTACAAAATTCTAATAAAATTAGTATTTTTATTTATTTTTAAGATAAAAATATAGAACCAAAATATCAGAGTAATTAATTGTCAGAACCAGGCTTTGGATCTAAATATGCCTGACCTTCCACTCTGTGATGACATAAATCTCAATTACTTATTCCTTAGTACTTAAAAGTAGAACAACTGTAGCTTTGATAGGTTCTAAAACCATCGAAAGCATATGAAGCAGAAAGTGAGTTTATGCAGGGAAGTTGTGTTTACAAAATCTTTGGATGGGCTGCGGGAATGGATGTCAATAGACTACTCTTGAACTTTCAGTTTTAAGGTCGTACCACTATACATGAAACCAAATAACAGGCAGCAGCAACTGCAACTGATTCCTGTCACTTCAGCCACCACGGTTTTGTCACACTAATGGCATTGATGATCATTCCACAAGTATGTCATGTCGGCTGCTATGATCCTCACAACTCTCTTATCTGGCAACTGCTACAAGTGTGGTAAAATGGCCCTGCCTCGCTTACGGTTTCTGGATCTCATTCAAGTCCATCTAAGTGACAGAAACTAGCTGCAAAGGAGTCTGGGAAGTATACTTTTTAACCTCTCAATCACCCCAAATAGGAGGGCAAAATGGAGATTAAGTAAAGTGTCTCCTCAGAAAATTAAATGTGCTTCTCCTCAAAATAAGTTGCATGTGTTTCTCCCATGCCTGTAAATGAATAAGGACTTTAAGACAGTTAAAAGAAATTAAAAACAAAAAACAAAAAAACTTAACAGGACTATTTCCTCATGCTCAGCCCCCTCACTTGAGCCAGAGTAATGACTTCATAGTAATTTTTCAATTTTTCACTGTACATTTAAGAGAAAGTAATGCATCCATTATTGGAATAAAAATGGTTCATCTACATAAATCTTTCCCTTAGCAAAATAAATTATCAAAGCCCATGCCAATGGTAAATATGGCAGGGCCATGGTGCTAACAGCCAAGTCCCATAAATCAATAAAGGAAGCAATTTTCTCTTGACCAAAAAAATTTATGTGCCATGGCTCAGTATTGGTGAGAAATTGATCTCCCAAATGAGACATTGTGGCTACTGTTAATAAATTAGATAGGTGTTTAATTAGCCTAAAAATATATCTTCAGTTATTTAAAGCATGTGGTACTTTATGCAGAAACGCATTTCAAAGATGCTGTGGGGAAGAACAGAACTGCCATCTAGTCCAAAGAGTACTCTATGAATTCATTCCTAAGTGCTTTACTTAGTATAGTACTATTTGGGGGGATAACTCCACTTCTCTCAATCCTAATTTTCACATCCCTGAAATTGGGAGATAATAGCATGGAAGGATTAATGAGAAAATGTGTGCAAAACAATTTGTACTTCTTGAAGAGTACTATACAATATATGCAGGAATATTGTTATTTATGATGAGATAGTGTTAGATGCATAAATTTGGGTTCTTTGAATTATTGGCATACAGGAAAACAGTGAATCTAGGTCAGCAGAGACCTTTTTCTCAGACTGCCTTCACTATGAATAAAACACAAAGGAAACTTTTCTAACTCTCTTGAAAAAAATGTCAATTTCTACAATTATTTCAATACATAATCTTTCTCCAGGAGGATACAGTTCTAAGGTGGATGCACTATCCTTTTGAAAGGAGGTTTGGAAGTCTCACTTTCTTATATTTCTAAGCTATCCTCTAAGAATAAGAACTATTTAACATGTGGTATTAAACAAACTCCAGGACCGTGTACAGAATTCACTCCTGTGTATCTTATTTTAATTTGATTTTACCAAATTCCCTATAAACTGAAAAAAATACTCATCCATAAATTTCAAATCCAATGAGAGTTCCACTAGAGGTCTGAACTGAGTTTTACATGAAATCATCCAACAGTAAAAAAAAAAAAAAAAAGTTATTTCAGAATTATATTGAAGGCACTGCATCTTCTACAACCAGATGACAGCCAAAAATTAATTGTTTAAATTTAGTGTTATCACAAAGTAACTATTGATTTATCTTGTATTACTTGTTAATAAAACCATGATTTTAAAATGTTTAATCGAAAAATGTTTTCTTGTATTTTTTTTACCCAATATAGCTCTACTTAACTCTTTCAAGATACAGATCCTATCTGATAAAATATGCATAATATTAATTTTGGAAATCACTCCCTTTGATATGTCAGAAGAGAATGATATGTTAGCAGATTTGATTTGTAAAATAGATGAGGGTTCTGGATCAACAGGAGTTTGAAATACTGTAAGAACAGCTTTAAAGTGTCACCTCTCTTTCCAGAACAGGTTAAATAAAATAACAACTCTGCTCCATTCTGTAAGGGATCTAAGCACAGAAGGGAGAAAAGTCTAGGCTGCCTTGTGGTATATTTTCTCCTCAAAAATGTTTGTGTTCATAGTAGAAGAGATACATTCACCATAAGCTAACCAGCCACCAGCTATGACATTTGTCAATATCACTTTAAAAATCTAAATGTGAAAGGGTAAAAAGTCAGAGGGGAGCAGAAACTCACATATTACGTGCACCAGAACACTTGAGCCATCCTGCTTATTTTTCCCCGAAAGCATGGCCTATGTCTCATCCCTTAATGGTTGAGCAACAGCTCTGTGATAAGTTCTGTAGGTTTGGGTGGAGGGTCAAGGATACAAAATGTGTACCAAAAATACTTAGAAACTGGCTGGAGAGTCACGACACAAAATAGTAAATTCTGAATGCATAACCAGGGAATGGCACTCTAGAAGATGTCACTGGAAATGCAGTCTGGGTACTGGTGCAAAAAAAAAAAAAAAAAAAAAATCACAGAAGACTGGAAGAGTCACTGTGCTTACCAAGAAAACCACAGAGGGAATACATCTGAGCTAGGGGAGGAAAAGAGGAATATGGTAACACTAAGAGCAAAACACACGGTCTATTCCATCCTTGTAAACTGGAAGGTCTGGCTGTGAATTTCATATTTTGAAAGTGAATGGATGAGGATGATCCACTGCTGAAGGCAAAAGTCAGGGAGGAGGAAAGAGACCACTGAAGCCAGCACAGGAATGGCACTAACTTCATTCTTGGAATTGGGAAGGCCTGTCTCTATGGCAAGGAAGCACAAATGAGATTTTCCCATTTTGAATCATCTTGAACAACTTGATAAACTCCCACAACGCCATTAATTTCCCAATGTGGGAATGATGAGACAGTGTAGCTTCCTATTAGCAAGCACTGAGTTGTTAATTATCTATTTTTAAAGAATTAATTAGGCATGTTAATATAATTTTTGTGTCAATAGTGCTTAGAAAACATTTGCATGGAAAAGACACCACTTAGTTCAATGAAATAAATGTTCCTGAGTATAACATATTGTAACCAAAAAAGTACATGCATAAAATGTTAACCCTGGAACTTTGTACCAACAAAGCCAGAGAGAGTTAACACATATGCTACGTTTTTTGTTTGTTTGTTTGTTTGTTTTGTAGAATATCACATTATAGATCCACTCAAGAAGAGCTATATAAGTTCAGAAGAGAGATCTCTGGGTTTGGAAAGACAATAAAGGCTTTTTAGAAAAGGCCAAAAATTAGCTTGTCTTTTAAAAAACAGACATCTAGAAAGTGAAAGAGTAAGTTTGAGAGAATTTGGAGGAATGGGTTCCAATAAATCTTAGCTGAGGAAAGAGCTCAGGCAAAATCTCTAATGTTCTTTACAGTGCTCAGGAGAATACTTATACATGATTTGCACATAAAATATTGAATTTGAAAAGATCTTATATTGAATTCCCCAGCCATTTGTTGAATGCAGTATGACACACTAATGTGGCAGAGGGGACATAAAACAAACAAATAAACAAACTCTCTACACAAATACCCAAGGGAGAAGACAAATAACCTCACAGAACTTTAAAAACAGAGAAACGCTTTCTCTCCCAATGTATGCAAACATATATTTTCTGAACAAGGCCAGAATTACAAGCAGGCAGACTATAAGATTTAGGAAACAGTGGAAAGAGTTACTTTCCTGCCACCACCTACCTCCCACAAACCAGCTCATCACCAGGCAAGTTGACATGGAGACTACAATTATGTATTTAGTCTTTTGGCTTACGTGTTGTCCTCTCTTCAACATCAAACAATCCCAAGAAAAATTAGGCAGTATGTCTTATGAAAGATTTCTGCTTTAAAGAGAGTGAATCTATATCATAGTCTTTCTTAAGATAGAGTTTTGATGGGTCAGAAGGAAGAAAGAATATGAGGGCAGCCATGATATTTAGGATAAGGTAAAGAGAGATGCTTAGAGTAGCTTGATTCCTAAATATTAAGAAGACCTTAACAGCAATCCGACTACAAAGCCAGAAGCCAGAAAGGCTTATTTGATCAAAAATGTTGCCATCTGTATTTTTACAATAGAAAGTTGCTAATTTTGTTTTAAGTATTCTTTTTGTTATATAATAATATATTTGAATACTCCTATATTGATAGTTATTTAGTTTGCTTCCAATTATTTTCTATAACCAAAATACTACATAAAAATATTTTATTTATATCCTTGTACTTTTGTGCAATTATATCTGAAGAAAAAAAAAACTAGAAATAGAATTACTGAGTCAAAGAGTACTTGTATGTATAGTTTTAACAGATCTTGTTATATTGTTGTCCATAGAAGTTATACCATTTGATCATCCCACCTGCTGTGTATAAGAACCCCTGTGTTCCCACACTCTTGTTATCAAACTTGTTGATCTTCCTCAATCCAGTAGGCAAAAGTAGTATAGCATTGTAATTTTGATTTCCTTTTACACTTGAATGGCAGTTTTCGTAGGTGGAAACTTTAGAGATCACATTCCCTTTTCTTTAGAGGTCATTGCTTCAACCGACTCTGGCATTTTATGTTACTTGGAACTATGGAGGTTGACCTGATGTGTTCTCCTAGAGAAGAGGTCAACTTTTTGCCAAGTCGAGAAGTCTTTTATTATCTTTTAAATCTAGTAACTTTAATAGAATATGTCTTGCTGTCTCATTTGTGTTGCTTTTTTTCTGGGGTCTAATATGTCCTTTAAATATATAATTTTAAGTTTTATTTAAGAAAATGTTCTTCAATTACATTTTTAAATATATTTTCAGTTCCATAATCTCAGTTATTTTTGTGGGGCTATGACAATGTTTACTTTATAATTTTCTCTCTAATCCATTTAAACTCTTGCTTACTTTCATTTCATTCCACTACTTTGTATCACTCATATCTTCTACGTCCTTTAATATTGTCTAGTTTTTCTTGTATTTGTATTATTTTCATTTCACCTTCTTTGCTGTGATTATTTTTAATATTCTGTTTCTAACTCTTTCATAGTCCTCTTATATCTTTTTTAAACTTTTATATATCTTCTTTGTGCTTTTGTTTTGTAAAAACAATTGTTTTAAGTCATATTTCAATCCCATATGATATATTTAGTAACACTGTCACAGTCATAAGGAAAACAGTTTTGTTTTCCAAAGAGTATTCTGTATCTGCTATTTGGTTTTTATGTTCTTGTCCTTCTTTTTTTAAATGGTATTTTTGTATAAAGAGCAGTTCTTCTTCTTCTTTTTTTTTTTTTTTTTTTTTTTTACTCGTCTTTTTCATTTTGACTAAAAATCCAGGACCAGCTCTTTTCAGGATATGTAGAGAAGGGATAGAGTGATATACCAGCCTAGAAAAACAGAATTATACATAGATAAAATATTATATATGTTATTTCAGACTTCTTCTCATTCTGCCAAAATCAATTATCAATTCTGCTGAACTGCTCACAATGCACAGTTTCCTTATATTCTTTGCCTCATTGATACCCTGCAAATGAAACATACCTGTAAAAACTTTTCATGCAGCTTTTTTCTTCACCTTCTCTTCACATCCAAATCCATGGAAGTTCCCACGGACATTCCAAAGGCTCTAGCCCTGTTGTAAAACAAAACAAGACAAAACAAAAAGGTTACTTTTGCAATAGAGCATGCCATTTATAATTATAAATAAAGTAAACACAGTCACATCCTCACAAAAATAACTGAGATCGTAGAACTGAAAATATATATTTGAAATGTAATTCAAGAACATTTTCTTAAATAAAACTTAAAATAATACATTTAAAAGATCTATTAGACCCCAGAAAGATATATTTACCAATATTTTGTGAGCTCTGAAGTCGTGGACATTCTTTTCCCACATCTTTCCCCACTCTTCTTTCATATTTACTCATTTGGGAAGCACTTCTTTCTATTTTGTTGTTCAGAAATTTAAGTACCCTGCTTGTTTCAACAAAAAATTGAATTCACATTTTTTCTTATTTTGGGGTATCTTTCGATATTTGAGAGAAAGTGGAAAATGGTAACTTTAATCACCCACGTTAAACTAGAAACTTTTTAATGTCCTTACAAGGGAATATCTTGGACTATACTTTATTTTATTGAAATTGGCCTACTAAGGTTATCTACTCTTGACTCAATTTTGGTAATTTACATTTTTCTAGAGAGTATGCATTTCATCTGAATTCTAGATTTTTTACAATGTATGTTATTTTACACATACACTTTAATTTTTATTGAAAATATTTCTCCTTATTTGTAATTTTATCCCCTTCTTTTCTTCAACTGACTTGTAAAGTAGGTAGATGAGGTTTCTCCAAACTCTTATATATAAATTTAAATATTATTTAATTCATTTTTTCTTTAAAAATTATCTTACTTGAATTTTGCTTATTCTGTTTCTAGATTTTGAGTATAATACTTTATTTTAAACTACATGTTTTCAAATAAATGTATTAGGGTTTCTGTAATGAACTCAGAATATTGCTTTTATTGTTAACTCATGAGAATTGATGAATAGTGTTCACAGTGATTTTAAATATTCTAATATCAATTTTCGTTCTCAAAATTGGTATGAGGCCAATAAAGAATTATAACAGTTATGTATCAATAAAGATTTGCAATAGTTATCTATTTTTTAAAATTTATATGTGAATGGATTTAGATGGCCATATTTTATTGTTCATTCTTTAATTTATTGCATTGTGGTTTAAAGATATAGCTTGAATAATATCTATTTTTAATTTTTTGTTTATTTTTATTTTTAATTTATTGAGACACTGATTAATGCCTAATGCATGGTAAATTGTTGATAGATATTTCGATAACATTAGAAAATAATGTATATTCTTAATCTGGATGACATACTTTTGTGTCTAGTAAATGTTATGTGACATGCTTTTTAAATCTTTTAAATTCTTAGCTAGTTAATTTTCAAGAAAGAAGCATTAAAGTGCTATAGATTATTACAGAGTAATTGAAAGAACAAAAGGAACTTTATGTGTTGACAAGAAAAATCTTCAGGATAAGTTAATTATTAAAACAAAGTTTTGGGATGCTTCTTACAAGTTTTTGCTCAAATATTACTCTCTCAGTGGAGATGCTTGTCCATCCTGTTTAAAATGGTGACACTCTCCACCACACACACAAAAACTTCTTATCCGCTGTACTATACTTTGCTTTTCCAAAGCATTTACCATGTTCTAAAATGTTAAATGATCCAATTACATGTTTATCATTAATCGTCAGCCTTTCTCCACTAAAATATAAACTCCAAAAGCCCAGTGATTTCTGCTTGTCTTAGTAACTGCTGTATCCCAGTGCTTGCTACATGTGGGTGTTCAATCGATATATGTTGAAAAATGTACATGTATATTATTATAATTCATGTACAAATGAAATTTCAAACTATTTTGAAAACATAAAATATGAAAATGCATAGAAAAAAATCCAGAGTATACTCATGGAATTGTTTGATTCTAGGATGCGATTGAAAAATCAAGAGAGCTTTTTATTTTTTTCTGATATCTTCCCACACTTGATAATTTTTTATAACTAAAAATTATGTATGTATGTAATTACAATGTTAAAAGTATATTTGGAATGATAAGCAGCTCAGAATAAATAAAATGTTTTGGTAAAGAAGAGTAAAATATGACTAGCCTTCCCATATATGAAAACATACTCTAACGTTACTAGATCTACAAATCATGGAACTAGGCAGATATCTGGTATAGATTACTTAGCATAAATGAAAAAGTGCTATATAAAAAAAGGACATTTCTAATCAGGGAGGAATAGAGAAGTGTGGGAATAATTATTGAGCTATTGGGGAGAGGGCTAAAACAATGTAAAATTTTACTTTACATCAAAAAGGGAAATATAAATAGACTTGTGAATATAGAAATATGATACTACTCACCACAGGGGGGAAAAAACATAAATAAAATTAAAAATCTAATAGTATCCTGGAAAATTTTTGGAACAAATATATAAGATATTAGATTGAGATCCTTATTAAATCAAGGTAACATGCAACCAAAAGAAAAATACTAAAACTCTGGTAAACTAACAAAGCTCTTAGCTATGAAGAAGTGATTCAACCATAAGCCCCAATTTTTTTTTCTGCCTTAATGGACAAATAAGTCACTTGCAGATGATTACTTTATGCTCAGTGACCCAAAAAGTAGTCTGGAATCCACAAACACATACTTGTAGTATTTTAAAAGGGCTTTAAGATCATAGAAATACCAGTATTTGCATAAACTGAGATTCTCCACATTTATTTTTATTGTAGTTTAAACACAAATCAAGAATGCTGGTTCAACAACAGATCTGTACAAAGTAAACTGGGACAAGAGGTTATTTAACTGCCCAGAACAGGGAGAATCTGTCTATCATCCCTGTCAATAATAATTAGCCTTTTCTGAAAGGGGTGTTGTAGATACATAGTCAAAATGACCCTTGCAGGGAGGGTATAATTTGGCTTACAGAAATCCATTACCAGCAAATAACTGCTCAGGGAGGAAAAATACAACAAAGCATCTCACTTGGAAGTGATAATCACAGTAAATAGCATCCCAAGCCTTAGACAGGGCCTTATGTAAGAAACTATTATATTGCCAATTAAACTGTATTTTCTCAGTGTAATGACACTTTGAAATGGCTAAATACAAAATTTGAAGGAGAAAAGGAATTTCTCTCAGTCACCTCCCTGTCTCCATTCTCTGCCCCAACAGACTCCAAACAACGTGACACAAGAGAAAATCCAACAATCCTGTAAGAATGATTTTCTGGCTCAGTTTTATAAGAGACCTGGAAATAGTACAGCATCAGTTTATAAACCAGACAGGGCCTGCCCTGTTGTGTCAACATAGAAAATCAATCCAGGAGTCCCAACCCTGCTTTTGGCCTTTAGGGCTGCTTCAGAAATCAGAAGAATACAAGGGCAGTACCATGAGGCTCAGAAACACAGGCCAGCCGCAGGCCTGATTCCCCAGGGACTTTGCAACTTGCGTTCTGTGGATTCAAGAGGGAGAACTGCTCTGGCCAAGCATACGTGGTATTTTGAGGTGATGCTATTTTTTTCATGCTGACATTTTTGAGGACTTTGTGGGTTAGGTACTGAGTTAAAGTTTTATATGAATGACCTCATTTAATCTCTACAATAGCTATATGAGGTAGATGCTATATAATTGTCCTATATAGAAAGGAAAAAAGACATTTACAGTAAGTCAGTTAGCCAAGGTAAAAACCGAGCAAATGAAATAAGTTCTTTTTATCTTAAGTGCTTAGAAAATAACACCTTTTCCTGATATCTTTGTATTAGTTTGTTAGGATAGCCATAACAAAGTACCACAGACTGGGTGGTTTAAACAACAAACATTTATTTTCTTTAAGTACTGGAGGCTAGAAGTCAAAGATCAAGGTGTTGGGAGAATTGGTTTCTTCTGAGGCCTCTGTCCTTGACTTACGAATGGCCACATCATCCTTGTGTTTTCACATGATCATTTTGTGTGTGTGTATTTCTGTGTCCTAATTTCTTCTTCTTTTAAAAACACTGGTCATATTGGATTAAGGTCTCCCTAATGAGTTTATTTAACCTTAATTACCTCTTTGAAGGTCCTATGTCCAAATACAGTCACTTTCTGAGGTACTGGGAATCAGGGCTTTCAACATGTGAATGTTGGAGAGATACTGCTCAGCTCATAAAAGTCTTTATCATTATAAATTTTACAGACCTATCATTTAATCTTTTATAAAACAGTGACCATAAATCCAATATTTTGCTTATCCCATAAAAAAAATATCTAAGTGCAACTGGAGAAAAACCTACAAAACACCGAATGACTAACGGGGTCTCACTTTCTTGACATTCAAGGTTGTTGGGGTGACCCAAGAATCATATAGTAACAATCTATCTAGTGATTCTAAACTTCAGTGTGCATTATAACCCCTAGAGGACTTGCTGGGATTACCTTTCCCTACCCCCCAGTTCCTGATTTAATAGGTCTGAAGTAAGGACTGTGAATTTTTATTTCTAACAATTTTCTAGGTGATGCTGATGTTATTGGTTCAGGGACCACCCTAGGAGAACCACTGGACTAGTTCATTTTCAGTCCACTCTCCTAGGTGACTCTTCCACACCTACTTTTTCTTCAAACCTCCAATACCTGCTTGTTCATCTTCACTCTCAACTCATGTTCACCTTTCTTCTTTCTTCACCAAGAAAGGTGAAACAATTAAAAGAGAACCTGCTTAGACTCCCAGTACATCTCCTTATCCACCCACTGGCACCTGTACTTATTCTGCCTTCCTGGCTGTTTTGAAAGGTAAACTTTCTGCAGTCTTTCTAGAGCCAGTTTTTCTGTGTGTGTGCTAGATTCTAAGCTCTATTGACAACTCAAAGGTATCAGTCCATGTATTTTTCCTCTCTTATAGTGTTGATACTTTCCTCCTCACTGAATCATCCTTATCAGCACATAAACATGCTATTAATTCTCCCATCTTAAAAAGCAAAAACTAAACAAACAAAAATACTCCTTTTACTGGACTCACTCTTCCCACCAACTATCACTCTATTTCTCCAGTTTCTCTCCTTCTATTCTCTCATAAACTCACCATAATAAAGCTGCAACTCCCACTATTTCACCAAAACTGCTTTTATTAAGGTCACAGATAACCTCCAGGTTGCTAAATCTCATGGCCCTTATTCAATCCTCTCATGTTTTACCCTATTTGACAGACATAGAACTCCTTATTGATATACTCCTTTTTGTTTCTAGGGTACCACACTTAACTTGCAATGGGTTTATTATTGTCATTTTAAATATATTAATAAATAAAATTTTTAAAACTTCTTAGGTTTTTATTCTAATATGGTAAATAGAAATAGCTATGACTCATGTCAAAAAAAAAAAAAAAAAAAAGGTCTTTGGGATCTTCGACAATTTTTAAGACTGTGAAGAGATCCTGACACCATAAGTTTGAGAAACACTGCAGTCCTATATTCACCTGATTTCTAAGTGGTCCATAGTTCAGTACCTTCCATATGATTGTATCTCCAGGGTTTACATAAACTTTTAACAAAAGGTAGTTCTTGTGCTTCTGTGGCATGAATGATGAGGATATGATTCTCAGAAAGACACCACCATAAACAAAAGATACAAAACTCTTTAATGTGACTGATAATTAGATTTTTATCCTCACAGAGGAATGAGCAAGGACAAAGGATAAAGCTTCTAGGGCCTCAAGTCCTACATGTGCCCCAGTTGTTGAGGGTAAAGCTCCACTGGTTTCTTTGGAAAGTATTCCTTTGCTAATGCAAATGATTGAGAAATTACATTATAGGTGTGCTTGCTCACAGAAGGTATGCCAACAGAAACCTGCAAACAGAATTCATGCAAACAGAATCCTACTGGAGGATTTATTGAAAGTGTGGGTAAATCAGAGTTCTTATTCCCATGTGAATGATTCCCATGGTAGGCCAAAGCTTTAAGCTGAAAGATCTGCTGCTCCAAATACAAGTTTTATAAATACTTACTGATTAATTAACTGATTTGCTGAAGAAAGAACAAAAATTGTAAATTAAGGAGAAGTGATATATATAAAGCTATGTAAATATCCTAAAAAATCATTTGGTTTTGAGTGAAATTCATAAGCATATACAACATTAGAATAAACAATTTAAAATGAATTATAGCCCTAATAATTTTAAAAAACTATCACCACAATAAAAAGTAAAAGCTATGAGATTATGTAATTCACTTTGGCAAATATCCCATAGTTTAGAATTATTATAAACTGGGATATAAAAAGCTCAAGTATTCAAAAAGATAAATGATTCAAGAAAAGTATTATTTCAATTACACAAATAAAAACTCATTAGAATTATACAGCAAGCTGAGGAACATTTGGTACACTATTCTGACAAAAATCTATATTGCCTTTCTTCAGGAAAACAAACAAAATATTACTAATAGCTAAATTGTATTGAAATATTGCAAAAAAAAGAGGGGAAAAGAAGAAAAAAGGAAAGAAGTAAGGAAGGAAGGAAGGAAGGAAGGAAGGAAGGAAGGAAGGAAGGAAGGAAGGAAGGAAGGAAAAAAAGAAGGAAGAAAAAAAAGACAGGAGGGGGTGGGAAGGGGAGGGAAGGAAAGGAGAGGAGAGGAGAAGAGAGGAGAAAGAGAGGAGAGGAGAGGAGAGGAGAGGGGAAGAGAGGGGAGGAAAGAAAGAAAGCATTAGTCAATGCATGGAACATGCATTTTTAGCATTTTCCCCAAGTTTCAAAACACAATTCAGCCATTGTCTCTTTTCCAGATCCCAAGCAAATATTACTATTTACAAACTAAGCAAAAAGAAAAAAAAAGAAAAAACATTAAAAGAAGAAACTGTATTTCTTTTTATTTTCTTTGCCTTTGAAATTCTACTAACAGTAGCAGGGAAGAAGCCATTAAGACATAGCAAGGCACGTACCCTATGAATTTTATTATCTACATCAAACTGAACAGGGAAATTATAATTCTTTTGACAATTCACCTCTTATTTTTATCCTATAAAAAATTATGCGAAGCTTTCAGGGACACAATATTGCAATCTATTCTTTCTGAATCCAAAGCACTGTTTGCCTATAAAAAGAAATCCCACCAAGTGAAAAACATTATCTTAGAGAAATAGTTACTCTTGCTACTAAATAAACAAATCAACTCCTACAGTTTTATCTAGCACCTACATATAAACACTTTTCTAAATTTATATTACACTTACAATCTTTCCACTATAAAGTGAGCTGTGAAATGCAGAGGCTACGACTTCTCGGCCATAAGATCCACCACTCTCTGGTTCAAAACAAGTTCAAAAATGTTTGCTGAATTATAAAATTAGCCATCTGAATTTTTAACAAGCACCCAAAATTCACTATTTTATTTTCCCATTGTTACCTAACTTTTTCAATTGTTTCATCACATATTCATTTTCCAAGACTGAAAAATGTTGGCTTCAGTGACTGCACACATTCTTGTACTAAACTTCATATCCAATTAATTACCAAGTCCCACAGATTCTCTTTAAAATCTCTATTAGTACACAAATTTGGATTTCATTATTACTCTAATGTAATATATACAATGTAAAAATATTACTTTAATGCTTTTTTCAATACATTTAATTACAAAGTAGACATTATTTGTTATCTATGCAAAAAAGAAGTATAATTGATATGTTAAGAAAGAATAAAAATCAGTATCATAAATGCTCAGTTAAAACCACAAAAAGCAGAAAAAGTTTGAAAAACAAAAAATAGAAACAAAGAGCGACAAATAGAAAATTAATGAATATGGTATGTTAATCCAATTATATCAATAATCATTTTGAACATCAATACTCTAAATGCACAAATTAAAAGACAGAGATTGTTAGAGTAGATCAAAAAACAAGACCCAACTCTGTCGTCTACAAGAAATCTACTTAAATATAAAAGCACATATTGATTAAAAGTGAACGGATGGAGAAAAATATACCACACTAATACTAATCAAAAGTAACCAGAAGCTATATTAATTTCAGGCAGAACAGACTTTAAAATAAGAAAAGTCATCAGGGATAAAGGGCATTGCATAATGATAAAGGGGTCAATTCTCCAAGAAGACATAAAAGTTCTTAACATATAAACATCTAACAATAGAAGGTCAAGGAAAAATATATGAGTGCACTATCATAGTTGGAAGCTTCAATACCACTCAAATAGATAGATCCAGTAGGCATAAAATCAGCGAGGACATTATTAAACTCAACATCACCACCAACCAACTGGGTATAATTAACATCTATAGACTGCTTCATCTGACAATAGCAGAATGCACATTTTTCTCAAGTTCACATAATTTACAAAGACAGACCATATTCTGGGCCATAAACACACCTTGACAAATTTAAGAGAATAGAAATCATGCAATGTCTGCTTTCACATCACAATGGAATTAAACTAGAAATCAATAACAGAAAAAATTGGAAAGTTGCGAAATATATGGAGATTAAACAACATGCTTCTAAATACAACACATGGGTCAAAAATATCAAGAGAAATTTTAAAATATTTTGAAATAAATGAAAATAAAAAAGCAATTTATCAAAATTCACAGGATATAGTAAAAGTGGTATTAGAAGGAAATTTATAGCATTGAGAGTATAAATTATAAAAGATACCTAGAATCAATAATCTGTGTCCACTAAAAAAAGAAGAACAAATTAAATCCAAGCTAAGGAAAAGTAAAAAAAAAAAAAATAGAGCAAAAAAAATCAATGAAATCAAAAACAGAAAATAGAGAAAAATCAACAAAACCAATAGCTGTTTTTTCTTTTTCTTTTTTTTTCTTTTTTTTTTTTAAAGATCAATAAAACCGATAAACCTCTATCCAGGCTAACTAACAAAAAAAAAGAGAAAAGACACAAATTATTAATATCAGAAATGAAAGAGAGGACGTCACCACAGATATCATGGACATAAAAAAAGATAATGGAAGAATACTATAAACAACAAAATGCTCACAAATATGAAAACAGAAGAAATAGACCAATTCCTTGAAAGACATGATTTCTCACAACTCATACAAAAAGAAATAGACAATCTGAGTGAGCCTATCTATTAAAAATTGAATCAATACTTAACTTTTCACAACAAAAAACAACAAGCTCAGATGGGTTCACTGGTAAATTCTACCAAAAATTTAAAGAAAAAAATTATAGCAATTCTCTACAGTATCTTTCAGAGGACTGAAGTAGAGAGAATACTTTCTAATTTGTACTATAGGGACAACATTACCCTTATACCAAAACCAAATAAAGATTACAAGAAAACTGCAGACCAGTATCACTCATGAACATAAATGCAAAAATCAATAAAATAATAGCAAATTGCACACAAAAACTATAAAAAGATTTATACACCACAACCAAGGGAGATTTATCTCATGTATGTAAGCCTGATTCAGCATTCAAAAATCAATTAATGTAGTCTATCCCCACCACAGACTAAAAAAGAAAAATCACATGATCATATCAATAGATACAGAGAAAGCATTTGAAAAATTTTAAAACACACATTCATAATAATAACTCAAAAAATTAGGAATAGAGAGCAATTTTATCAACTTGATAAAGACTACCTACAAAACTATAGCTAATATTCTACTTAATGGTGAGAAACTCAAAACTTCCTCACTAAAATCAGATATAAGGCAAAGATATCTCTTCTCATCATTCCTTTCAACACCATACTAGAAATCCTTGCTAATGCATTAAGGCAAGAAAAGAAAATAAAGGGTGCACAAACTGGTAAAAAAGTCTGTTTTTATTCACACTTACCATGATCTTTTTTTTATAGAAAACTGAAATAATCAACAACAACCACCTCCTGGAACTCATAAGCAATTATAACAAGGTTGCAGGCTACAAAGTTAGTATACAAAAGTCAACCATTTTCCTATATGCCAATCGAAATTAAAAACATAATACCATTTACACTAGCACCCCAAAAGAATAAAATATTTAGGTATAAATTTAACAAAACATGTCCAAGATTGATATAAGAAAAACAGCAGTCTGATGAACGAATTCAAAGAAGCACTAAATAAATGGAGATGTATTCCATGTTCATGAACAGAAAGACTCAATATTGTAAAGATATGAATTCTTCCCAAATTGATCTATAGATTCAACATGAACTCAAACAAAATCCCAGCAAGTTATCCTGTGGATATTGACAAATTAATTCTAAAGTTTAAAGTTTACATGAAGAGGAAAAAAGACCCAGAATTGCCAACACAATATTTAAGGACAAGAATAAATTTGGATGACTGTTGTTAATCTATTTTAAGAGTTACTATAAAGTTATGATAATTAAGATGGTGAAAGAATAGACAACTGAATCAGCAGAACAGAACAGAGAGCCCAGAAATATACCCCATAAATACAGTCAACTGATCTTTTACAAATGAGCAAAGGAAATAAAATGGAACAAAGATAGTCTCTTAACAAATGATGCTAGAACAAGTAAACATCCACATGCAAAAAAAAAAAAAAAAAAGAATCCTGGCATAAACCTTTCCCTTTCACAAAAATTAAGTCAAATGGATCACAGAAATAAATTTAAAATGCAAAAATATAAAACTCTTAGCCAATAACATAGGAGAAAATGTAGATGACCTTGCTTATAGTCTTTTTAGATACAACACCAGGCACAAGCCATAAAGAAATAATTTTATAAATGACTTCATTAAACTTAAAAACATCTGCTTGGTGAAAAACAATGTTGAGAGAATAAGACAAGCCACAGAATGGGAGAAAATATTTGCAAGAGACACATCTGATAAAGAACTATTTCCAAAATATGGAAAGAACTCTTAAAACTCAGTAATGATAAAACAATAAACCTAATAAAAATATGGGCCAGTTGGGAAGAAGATGGAGGACTAGGTAAAAGCAGGGTTCCTCTCCTCCCAGGTCTTCATTGAAATTGCAACCAAATTATAAAATAATCAACTTGGAGAATCACCTGAAGGTTAGCTAATGGTAACACCTATTTCTGATAATATAAAGGAGACACATAGAAAGCAGTAGGAGGGACAAAATAGCGAATCAGGCTGGACCTGTACCCGCAGGTAGTGGAGGAACCCAGGAGGGAAAGTGAGGCTATAGAGGCTCTCTATAGAGAGGGGTGTTCTGGTCTCTTTTAGGGGCTCCCCAGGGAAGAGGAGATTCCAATAACTCTGACTATAAAAACCAGAGGGGATTCCAGCCGTCTGGGTGAGATGAAAGGAGACTGAAACCCTAGACACCCCTTTGAAGGACCCACACAAAGGCTTTCTGACCTGCAGACACTCACCCAGGACACTGGCGGTAGGTCAGAGGCTTGTGTGGGATTCATTTTGAAAAAGTCTGCATTACCTGGCACCAGAACGGGGGCTGGAAGGGCAACCACCATTGTGCCTTAGTCCAGCCTCCCTACCAGGCAATCTACAGACCATGCCAGCTTGACCGTGCAGACCCCTCCCACAGAGCCATTAGGAAGCACTGGCCTGAGGAGATCAGCCCGCCTCACTCAGCCTGAAGATTGTCCAGGGCTTTAGTTGCTGCAAGGCTGCCACCCCCTGCTCCGATTGGAGGCCAAGCATTCCCAGCGGGCGGCCAGGGCGCTGTGAGCCACTTTTTTGAGATAGGGTCAAGCAGATAACTAATGTCAACACAAACTTGGGCAGATCTCAGGAATCTATAGGCCAGTCCCAGACAGCAGCTGGTCTTGCTGTGATCAGGAACTTCTGTGGAAACGCATTAATCGTTACCAAAGTTGCAGCAAGATTGAAGATGTATTGATCTGACAGCCATTGTCTCTCTGAGACCCTGCCCCACCCTATTCACAAATTGCTCCAGGCAGTGAACTGCCACAGCTCTGTCCCTCCCCTCTCCAGATTTCCCAGTCTACACAGGCAACAAACTTTGGCTGGCACAGAGTGGGCACTTTACAGAAATCAGCATCAGGCAGACCTCTGCTGCCTGAAAGAGTTGCAATATTGTGTCCAGGGAGTTCAGGGGTCTGTGGGACCACCCCAGATGGCAGCTGGTCTCACTGCGATCTGTGACTACAGCAGGAATACCCAGGCACAGAAGTAGCAGCAAAACTGAGGCTGTACTGGTCTGGTGGCTCTTGTCTCCCTGGGATCCTGCTTCACCCAAGCCACAAAGTGACTGCAGCCCATTGACAGGCAGCCACTCATGCCCTGTTTGGCTTTGGGGTTCTACAGTCTGCTCAGGCAACAGACTTTGGCTAAGGCAGTGAGCACATTTTGGGGAAAACAGTTGTGGGCAGACCACTGCTGCCAGTATGAGCTGCAATATCTCTTGAGGGCAATACAGGGATCTGCATTGGCTTGATGGTCCTTGACACCCTGAGCTTCTGTCCCATCCAATACACAAAGTGCCTGCTTCATGTTGATAGGCAACTGCCCCTGCCCTGGGGTACCACATTTGGGCCCAAGGTGGGCAGCAGCTGACCTTGCTACAAGTGGAAACCTGTACAGGGAACCACCGGCACAGCATTGGCATGTAAACTGACACTGCAGTGGCAGGGGAAAATTTGCTCAATAGACCCAGTAGACTCCCAGGGTCCCTGCACCACCCACTATGCATATCACCCAGAGGCTCATCCAGTTTCAGAGACTTACAGGCAACTGACAGGCAGTGTCAGGCCTTGAGGAGCACTGGTCCTTCTGCTAAACTGCCATAGGTCAGGGATGGGGGATAACTGACCGCTGCCTATAGCATCGTCTCTTCCACATACCTATAGATCCAGCACAGGTAACAACCACCAGCAGATCACTCTGTAGCTCCCACTGGGTAGCCCTGAGCAGTGACTGACCTTGGCCTATGGGAGAGCCACTCCCAATGAGCCACAAAACTAATGTATCCAAGAGGCTGGCACCAGACCACAATGGAGCAACTCCTGAATAGCCTCCCATTAGAGATACACACAAAGGGTGGTTTCAACAAGTACACAAGCCTGCTAGGGAAAATCTTACTCAGTGGGGTCAGCCCCCACACAACTCTTACCCTGTGGGTGCAGCCAGTTCCCACAATTGGTCAGCCTGAGCATTAATCCCATACAATGATCTACTAACAACAATAAAGGCTTGGTGACGAGAAGATTACACACAACCGACACAAAGGTCATGTCCAGAGGTCCCAGCATAGGGGATCAGGAAGAGTGCACCACTAGGCCACACAGGGCATCTTCTACATTAGGCCATCTGGCCAAGGCTGAGAGATGAAAAAATATTCCTGACACAGAGAAGTGAACACAGAAAGACTAATAAAAAGAGAAAACAGAGAAACATGCCACAAATGACACAACAAGAGAAAACTTCAGAAAATAAGCCAAATGAAATGGAGGCAAGTAAGGTACCAGAGAAAGAGTTCAAAATAATGGTTATAAGGCTGCTCATGAACTTATGGGGAGAATGGATGAATACAATGAGGACATTGAGAATAGTAAGCATAAGAAGGACATAGAAACCATTAAAAAAAAAAACAGACAGAAATGAAGAATGCAATAACTGAAATGAAGAATACACTAAAAGGATTCAACAGTAGATTGGATGAAGCAGAAGAGTAAATGAGCAAACTGGAAGACAGAATAGCAGAATACATCCAATCAGAACAACAAAAAGAAAAAAGAATTTTAAAAAATGAGGATAGTTTAAGAGACCTCTGGGAAAACATGAAGCATAAAAATATCCGAATCATAGGAATACCTGAAGAGAAAGAGAGAAAGCAAGGGATTGAGACTTTATTTGAAGAAATAATGACATAAAACTTCCCTAACCTAGCAAAGAAAGTAAACATACAAGTTCAGGAGTCACGAAGAGTTCCAAACAAGAGGAATTCAAACAGACCTACACCAAGACACATCATAATTAAAATAGCAAAGGTCAAAGACAATGAGAAAAATCTTAAAAGCAGCAAGAGAAAGACTAGTTACTTACAAGGGTACCCCCATAAGAATGTCTGCTGATTTATCAATGGAAACTTTACAGGTAAGTCAGAAGGGACTGGCAAGAAATATTCAAAGTTATGAAAAACAAGAATCTATAACCACAAATATTCTACCCAGCAAGGTTTTTGATTGAAATGGAAGATGAGATAAAGAGCTTCCCTGACAGGAAAAAGCTTAAGGAATTCATTACCAACAAGCTAGTATTATAAGAAATGTTAAGGGACTTATGCAAAAAGAGAAGAGGTAAAAAGAAAATAGAAATAATAAATATGAATAATAAAATGGCAGTAACCATGTACCTATCAGTAGTCACTTTAAATGTAAAGAGATTAAGTGCTCCAATCAAAAGATATAGGGTAATCGAATGGATAAGAAAGCAAGACACATGTATATGCTGTCTACAAGAGACCCAATTCAGATCAAACGACATTCACAGACTGAAAGTAAAGAGATGGAAAAAAGATATTTCACACAAACAGAAATGAAAAAAAAAAAGCCAGGGTAGCAATACTTATTTCAGATAAAATAGACTTTAAAATAAAAGCTATATAATAGGAGGCAAAAAAGGGCATTACATGATGATAAAGGGATCAATAGATCAAGAGGACATAACCCTAGTAAACATATACGTACCGAACATAGGAGCACCTACATACATAAAGCAATTATTGACTGACATAAAAGGAGAGATCAATGGTAATACACTCATAGTAGGAAACTTTAATACCCCATTGACACCAATGGACAGATCTTTCAGGCAGAGTCAAAAAGGAAACAATGGGCCTAAAAGACACATTAGACCAGATGGACTTAATAGATATTTTCAGAGCATTTTACCCCAAAGCAGCTAAATATACATTCTTCTCAAGTGCACATGGAACATTTTCTAGAATAGACCACATGTTAAGACACAAAACAAACCTCAATAAGTTTAAGAAGATTGAAATCATATCAACCATCTTCTCTGATCACAATGGTATTAAACTAGAAATCAACTACAAGAAAAAAAAACTGGAAATGCACATACACATGGAGGCTAAATAACATGCTACTAAAAAAATGAATGAGTTATTAATGGGCTCAAGGAAGAAATTGAAAGATAAATAGAGACAAATGAAAATGAAAACACAACAACTCAAAATCTATGGGATACAGCGAAAGCAGTCCTAAGAGGGGAATTCATAGTAATACAGGCCTGCCTTAAGAAACAAGAAAAAGTTCAAATAAACAATTTAACCTTACACTTAAAAGAACTAGAAAAAGAACAGCAAAAAAGCCTAAAGGGAATAGAAGGTAGGAAATAATAAAGATCAGAGAGGAAATAAATGATACAGAGTCTAGAAAAATGATACTAAAATTAATGAAACCAAGAGCTGGTTCTTTGAAAGGATAAACAAAA
This sequence comes from Eidolon dupreanum, assembly GCA_028627145.1. Taxonomy (NCBI): domain Eukaryota; kingdom Metazoa; phylum Chordata; class Mammalia; order Chiroptera; family Pteropodidae; genus Eidolon; species Eidolon dupreanum. The sequence continues at coordinate 53,201,290 of CM053502.1, forward strand.
TTGACAGACCCTTAGCCAGACTCATCAAGGAAAAAAAAGAGAGAGGACTTAAATAAATAAAATCAGAAATGAAAGAGGAGAAATAACCATGGATTCTATAGAAATATAATGGATCATAAGAACAATTATATGCCAATGAATTGGACGATTTGGAAGAAATGACACATTCCTAAAACATACAATCTCCCAAGACTGAGTGAAGAAGAAACAGAAAATCTGAACCAATCCAGTACCACCAATGAAATAGAATCAGTAAGAAAAACCTCTCAAAAAACAAAAGTCCTGGACCGGATGGCTTCATAGGCGAATTTCACCAAACATTCCAAGAATTATCACCTATTCTTATCAAACTATTCCAAAAAATTCAAGAAGAGTAAGGCTCCCTAACTCCTTTTATGAGGAACAAGACAAGTATGCCCACTTTCACCACTCCTCTTCAACATTGTATTGAAAGTCTTAGCCATAGCAGCAAGACAAGAAAGAGAAATAAAAGGCATCAGAATTGAAAAAGAAGAAGTAAAACTCTCATTATTTGCCGATGACATGATACTATATATAGAGAGAACCCTAAAGATTCCACCAAAAAAAAAAAAAAAACTTGTTAGAACTGATTACAGAATTTAGTAAAGTAGCAGGTTACAAAATAAATATTCAGAAGTCAGTGGCATTTTTATACACCAATGATTAACTTTCAGAAAGAGAAATTAAGAAAACAATCCCATTTCCAATTGCATAGAAAACTATAAAACGCCTGAGAATCAAATTAACCAAAAAGTAGACTTGTTTTCAAAAAATTATGTCGTTGAAAAAAAGAAATTGAAGAAGATACAAATAAATGGAAGCACATACCATTCTTATGGATAGAAAGAATCAACATCATTAAAATGGCCATGGTACCCAAAGCAATCTAGATTCAATGCAATCTCTATCAAAATACCAATGGCATTTTTCAGAGAAATAGAACGAATAATCCTAAAACTGATATGAAACCATAAAAGACCCTGAATAGCTATAGCAATCTTGAGAAAGAAGAACAAAATTGGAGGTATCACACTATCTGATATCAAACTATACTACAAGTCTACAGTAATCAAAACAGCATAGTACTGGCATAAAAACAGATACATTGATCAATGGAAGAAATAAATCCACACCTATATGCTCACTTAATGTATGACAAAGGGAATAAGAATATACAATGGAGTAAAGACAGTCTCTTCAATAAATAGTGTTGTGAAAATTGGACAGACACATGCAAAAAAAAAAAAGAAGAAGAAGCTGGACCACCTTTTTACACTACATACAAGAATAGACTCAAAATGGATTAAAGACTTAAATGTAAGATCTGAAACCATAAAACTTCTAGAAGAAAACATAGGTAGTAAACTCTCTGATATTACTAACAGTAATTTCTTTTTGGATATACCTCCCCAGGCAAGGGAAACAAAAGAAAAAATAAACAAATGGAACTACAGCAAACTAAAAAGTTTTTGTACGGCAAAGGAATCCATCAACAAACAAAAAGACTACCGACTATTTGGAAGAAGATATTCACTAATGATACATTTTATAAGAGGTTAATAACCAAAATAATACAAAAAAACTCATACAACTCGAGAACAAAAAACAAACAATCCAATTAAAAAATGGGCAGAAGACCTGAACAGATACTTCTCCAAAGAGGAAATACAGATGGCTGGTAGACATATGAAAAGATACTCAAGGCCACTAACCATCAGAGAAATGCAAATTAAAACTACAATGAGATATCACCTCACACCTGTCATAATGGCTACCATCAATAAATCAAAAAACAATCTGTTATATTGCTTGCCTCCATTATCTCTGGATTAATATGCTGAGTGAAATAAGTCAGACAGAGAAAGATAAATACCATATGATTTCACTTATATGCAGAATCTAAGGAACAAAATGAACAAACTAATCAAAAACAGACTCACAAATATAGTGGACAATTTGGTGATGGACAGAGGAGAGGAGGTCTTGGGGGCTGTAAGAATGGGTTGAAGAGTTAAAAAGTACAAATTAGAAATTAGTAATTGATAGATGGTCACAGGGATGGAGAGCATGGCATAGGGAATACAATTAACATTAATGTGTTGGCTAGGTGGAGGATCTGGGGAAGGAGGGAGCAATTGGAGGGATCATTTTATGAACTATATAGATGCCTAACCATTGTACCATATACTTAAAACTAATTAAAATAAATAAATTAATTAAAATATATATACGGGCCAAAGATGTTAACAGATACTTCACCAAAAATGATATGCAGGTGTCCACTGAGCATATGAAAAAATAACCCACATCATATGTCATCATGTCTATTAACATGTCTATTAAATGTCTATTAAAATAATAATAAAATACCTCTACACACCTATTAAAATAGCCAAAATCTGGAGCACTGACAATACCAAGTGCTGGTGAGAATGTAACAGAAATTCTCATATGTTGTTGGTGAGAATGCAAAATGATATCGCCATTTTGGAACACAGTTGATGTTTATTACAAAACTAAACAGACTCTTATGATATTATTGGTGCTGAGCTGATCAAGAAGGGAAGGCTTTGGTGGTGAGACACTTGGTTGAAAAAAAAAGCACAAGGATCCGACATGAGCATGAAATGGTAGGCACCATTGTTTATCACACATGCGTGATAAACAATAAGCTGAGTCATACTTGCACAAGTTAGACACAGGCGCCTTACTACATTAATGTAACCTTTTATATCTGGATTTCTATCCCTAGCTGCAAGCCTGGATCACAGCCAGTCCTGGGACCTACAGATATGATCCTACAATCCCATTACATGGTATTTTCTCAAAAGAGTTGAAAACTTATGTTCACGCATATGTTTATAGTAGCTTTATTTATATATGCCAAAAATTAGAAGTAACCAAGATGATCTTCAGTAGGAGAATGGATAAATATACTGTGGTCCATTCAGACAATGGGGTATTATAGAGTGCTAAAAAGAAATGAGCTATCAAGCCATGTATAGACATGGGGGAACCACAAATGAATATTACTAAGTGAAAAAAGTCAATCTGAAAAGGCTACATACTGTATGACTGACTCCAACTACAGAATGCTCTGGAAAAGGCAAAACTATAAAGATGGTAAAAAGATAAGTAGATGCCAACTGTTGAGGGGAGGAATGAATGTGCAGAACACAGAAAACTTTTAAGAGGTTTTTAGTTCTCTGTATAATGATAAATATATGTCATTATACGTTTGTCCACATGCATAGAATGTATAAGAACAAAACTCAATTCTAATGTGATCTAGGGACTTTGGGTGATTATGATGTGTCGGTGTAGGTTTATCCTTGGTAATAAATGTACCATTCTGGTAAGTGATGTTGATAATGGCGGATGTTTTGCATATGTGGTGGCCTAGGATATATGGGAAATCCCTGTACATTCCTCTCAATATATTTTTGTGAATTAAAACTGTTCTAAAAATAAAAACTTTTAAAGTGTATATGAAATATTGCTTCTGCTTTTTCCCTTGTTTTTCCTCTGCTTGGACTTTTCACTGGCTTCCTATTTTCTACATTATTTAAATATCCTACCAGGTCAATTGTCACTTCCTCTGATTCCACCCCTGAGAAAGAATTAATGATTTCTCCTCATACTTTCATCACACTTCCTCGGAGTTCAAAATGTCGATGTGTATTCATGGTTCCCCTCTGCATTACAATGTGGTGCTGTCATCTCTATTTTGTAAGTGAGGAGTCAGACAAGTCATGCCTAAGATTGTCTGACTCCTAAAAGGCGGAGCCCTGACTCCATGCTAGTATTCTTAATTCAGAATCTTCTACATAGTTCAAAAACAAAACAACCTTGACATGAACTGAATTTGTATCTGCTATATAAAATAACTGAAGAGCGCCTGGCCCAAATAAATTCTTTGACATTCAGAGAATCAGTAGTGCAGTGTGCAACAGATTGAAAGACTAATACTTTATGTGGATTACTCCTATGTGAATTGCTCCACAAAATCTGAAGGCACGTCTAAATTGTCTAGCACGTCTAAATTGTCTATATTTTCAATCAATAGCTCAGGCATTATCTGCCTTATAAATAACGAGTCCAGTTTCTCCCTCCTGGTTCTCCTCATTTCCTTAGATTATTCATAACCATGGCGGTTTATACAAACTAAAAGAGGATATTACAGACTTCAATACCCAAACCTCTGTGCCTCAAGTAACTGTTTCCATTGAATCCTGCTGCAGCACAGTGGACAAGGGAATGAGGCCCCACCCAGTCAACTAGTCAAGCTGGTCTCCTGCTGTGATTGTCTCATGGGTCTAAATCCTGCCAGTTGACTTTCAAGAAATTGCACAGATCTTATGCCCTCAGTGCTACATTTGAGCTTCCAGTATTGATTGAAGTAATCAGTGTTCAATCCTTTTTGTCTTCTGCATGGTCAACTCGAGGTGTTTGCTGGCCCCAGAATACCAGGACAGGATGGTTCAGATATCTGCCACCTAATACATGTAATGATCTTTTTTCTTTTCTGTTTTCCCTTCCAAATGCCACCACCTGTATCATCATTTTAAGATTAGAGTGCTTGTTCTTAACCCTATTAATAGATATGAAGTTCAGACTACATATTCAATTGAGCAAGAAATATATAATTTTATACTTTATAAAACTCAAGTTAATTTTTATTTTGAGACCCACCTTTTCCATAGAGGTGGTGAAAACTTGAACTCAATCTCATTTATAATTTTCTGTCTCCTTATGGGGCCTTGGAGAGCACCCTGGAAACTGACATTTAAGCATTCATCTATGTGGAATACCATTGAGACACCCTCAGCTCCGATCCACATGACCCCTACTAACCTGCTGGTTCACTCATGTTTTCAGGAACACTTGGGACATAGAAATTTCCCTGAGTTTATCCATGGATCCCATCTTCTCAAATATCCCACATAGCCATTTCCTCTCAGAGATTTTATTGCCGTTCACTCTTACTGTTGATGCTTGAGGCCTCAGTCCCTAACACACATGGACTTATACATGCTATCTTGTGTTCATCTTCTAGAGACATATCTTTCTAGTCTTAAGGACCTTAATTCAGCTCTACCTGCTGCCTCTTACCAAGATATTTTGTCCAACCTGCCAATTCTCTCTCCTCTCTGGGATATTTGAAAAACAAATATATAAACTAACAATAAGTCCAAATGATTAGTAAGCTTTTTCAACTTTCTGTCTTTTTACAACTCTTCCATGTGTTGAATGAAAGGAAGAAGAGCATTTAAGGAGAAAAATATTCTAGATTAATATTATAAATTATTACCTTAGATATACTTAGCAACATAAAGATATAATTACAACCCCTTTATCTCTTTGAAGCTACAAGTTCTACCCTTCTTTCTCTATATAAAGCTGATATCCTAAGTCCTGTGAACAAATACTCCATTTTTTCTCTCTAAAATAGTCCCTCTTGTGCTGCTCCTACTCTTGTACTATATATAAAAATGAATGTTTCTAGAAAACCCCATCGATCCCCACCTTTTAAAGTGGAATTGCTCTCTAAAAGTCCAAGGTGGTTTTCTGGCTACAAATGTCTTCTCTAATGGGATATCTCACAAAAATATAAATAAGAAAAAATTAAAATGTGTCAATTGATATAACTTGATAAAACTTAACATTAACAAGTTCGCTTTCAAAGGATATGGCTTAAAAAAGACAAATATTTATAGATAAAGCAAATTATTACTCTTGTCCAAACAGAGGAAGGAGGGAATACTTTTGTGTGTTTCTGTTCTTATAGTCTAACAAATGTCATTTTGGAGAACAAAAGAAAGGACCAGGAAATTACTAAAAAATATTCTGCTTTCAGATATAGAGATCATAGTCATCTTCTGTGTGAGATATTCTGGAGATGTTAGAGGCTGCTTAGGAGAAAAAGGAAAAATGCAAATTTTTAGATATCTGTTAAATAACTGTTTATTGCAATATAAGCTAATAGTTATTCATTATTCAGTCAACTCTTTGCTACAAATAAGTAAATATTCTTCTACTTGTTAGTGCCAGGGGGGCTTTCTTAATCCTATCTGGATTTACTTTCTGTGAATTTCTGAGTAATCAGAAGTTATAGGCTGAATTCCTCTTGTTCTAGGGACACCCATGGTGTAACTGCTTCATTTTTTCTTTTTATTTCCAAGGAAATGGTCCATCCAAAGTGAAAATAGTTGTTGTTGTTTTTTTTTTGGTGGTAGAGCATATTTTCCTCTTTGTTGGTGTTGTTATTGTTGCTGTTGTTTTAATCAGATAGTTATTTCAAACAGAAACAATCAAGTTTTTTTCATTACCATCGCCTCTCCCACTCAATCCATGCTGTTAAAGAAATGCCCTTGTTAGTAATGTGATTTATCTTTTTTGCATGTATGTGTAGCTATAACAGCTGGAAATATCATTGTAAAGGATTCTTTTTAGATGGTCTGTATAAGCTAAAATGTCATTAGAGATATGGCAAAGTCTCAAGGTCACAGGTATTTTCTGAGGTCTAATGTGTCTTCCAGAGAAAGGAAATTTGTATTCATTGGGTAAAAAAAAAAAAAAAAAAAAAAGAACATTTAATTTTAAGCTCCACGATCTGAAAACTGTGCATGCATTTCCATCTCTAAATGTCTCTAAAACTGAAAGGCATAGTTAACTTCTCTTTTCATTCATGCATTAGCTGGAGACAAGTGCTTTCTCTGCAGATAAACAGAAAATGTACTCCACTCTGCCTCGTAGTACATAAAATTCCCACTGTGATAACCAAGACTCTGAGATTCCTGATGGACAGCTAACACGTTCACATGCTACCACTCAGTAACATACTTTGGTTTACAGATTGAATTTCATCACTTCACTGAGAGCAAAACTGTAAGAGAAAAGGATAAAAGATCATAAAGTATAACTGCAGGAACAAGAGCTAAAGAAACGGCCACAATCTGGAGAAGTCAGATCAAAAATTAGAATTAAAAAAAAAAAAAAACAGAGAGAGTGAAGGTAGAAAATAGCCATAAAATGTATTCAAATCTGCCTTAAAATATTTCTCAAATGCTAATCAAGGTGTCTCCTTTCTATATAAAGGATGTATAGATTGTAAACATTGTGTGTTTTTTATGATAGCGAAAACAATCCACTGAAAAACCAGCTGGTCAATTAAGTATTGCACTAAATGAATCATGACCAGAAAAATTACAAAGAAAGAGTGTTTTTTCATGCTTGTTTAAATATAGTAGAAAATTTTCTACTTTTAATCAAAGTTAATGAAGTCAAAGAGACTATTAGTTTACCTTATTTGTAGATAGTCTTTTTCTTGCTTTGGCCACATGAAAAAAAATAGCTCTAAGAGGAGGAATTCAAAGAGATATTATGCTTCTTCTTCAGCATTTCTACTTTAGTTGAGATGAATCAGAGAAGAGATTATTATTGAAAGTTAGTCAAAATTTTTATGTGTGGTTTGAACTTGTTAAAGGTTGTAGCTAGGATTATGATTTTTTAAAATTTTCTGCAGCCCACATTATGAGAGTGTTGACTAACTAGCTTCAAAGTTTCTGAATATGTTTATGTTTGAGAAGTATAAACAATTTGTCAAACAGAATGGACACCGTTGAGTAGCTGGTGTGTGTGTGTGTGTGTGTGTGTGTGTGTGTGTAAGAGCATATGAAATAGAATAGAAAAGAGAAAGCACTCTAAAAGAAAGAATAAGGCAGAGAAATAGAATGCATCTGTCCACAGTGCCCAAAAGCAAAAAAGAAACTTCAGGTAAGTTAAGCAACAGTGTGGTATTCATCCACTCTATTTTTTAGCTATCCACAGTAGTATTTGAGTGCCCATAACATGCCAGACACTGAGACTTGAGGGGCATATGCCAAAAAAACTAGTTAGGAAGCAGTTCAGTGTCGGAAGAGAAAGACTTAAACCCATTGTCAAGAGCCCTGCACTGGGCTAAAACTTCAAGGCAGAAATTATATTCTTGTCTTAGCATCCTCAGCACATAGCTCTGTTTCTGGAACAAAATAGTATCAGGAGTTTAGAGACTAAATCAGCAATGGTTAAGAACAAACTCCAAACAAAATGAGAAGCCACCTTCTTAACTCTGAAAGTTTTTATATAAAAAAAATATTAAAAACATGTGAATGCAAAATCCTACAGAATTACTTAATAAGCTAGTGCATATTGTGCACTAACATATACTAAGCACAAAATATGCACTATTAGATATAAGCAGGGTTATATGGCGTATGCTCCCAGTTACTTTATTAGAAAGATTCCCAGAAAATAAAATAATCCTGTCTTCTTCATTTTAAATATGCTTCCCAGGAGCCTTCAGTTTCCCTGGAATTTCTATTAATAATTCCACTTATCCAAGTAATACAATGTGTGTCAAACATCACAATGTCTATGAGAGATAATAACTTAAGGTTGTCTTGACATGAGAAAAAAAAAAGATTGATTTTTTAAAAAGTTCTGGAAAGAGAATTTGATTCCAAATTAAAATTTCAAGGTGAATTGATAAAGAGCAACTTCAGAATTGGCATGCAGCCCTGTGAACTTCTCTTCAGATACCGCACCCAAAACACCATGTGGCCTTGATTCACCTTGTTTCCTAGGGATGTCAGCACTTAATTTCTGACTTGGGCTCTTGTATCCTCTCCTTGCATGCAGAAGGCCTATCCTGCTCTAAACTCTCTAGGCTTTTAAATATACTCTCTTTTCTCATTTTTGTTTATTCATCTGCCAGTTGAGTTTTGAGACATATCTTCTTCTAGCAGTTCAAATTCTGTTCCAGCTAGTTTTTCTCAGACTTCTTTAGGTAAATCTTCTGCCTGGGACCTTCTGCCCTCAGGATTTATCTTTTGTTTGCTCAGAACCATGAAACTTATGAAATGTAACCTGTGGTGTCATCATAGTATCCATAGCTCTGTGCCCAATGCCTGACATATTGAGGGCACTCAATAAAGATAAAAATATGTTAAATACATTAATTGTGTATGCGTTTCTTATATGGTTACTATCACACTGAGCCAGAGACAGAAAAATCAATAAAATGGGGTTTTAAATTCAGTTAAGTGACACCAAAAAAAAAAAAAAAGCTAGAAATATGTATAGCAGCAAGTCAAATGCCCAGTGTAGAGTAAGAAAGTGAAATGGAGGCAAATTTTAGAGGAAGCTAATAAAGCTTAAATCACAGCTCCCCTTTTGCACAAGCCCCTTTTAAGGCCCTGTACCTAATTTTACATGTATAACTTTAGATTATATTTTTTAAAGAGGATGCTATGAATTGTATAAGCTTAAATTCTCCCCAAAATAGGATCTTCCCTGATAAAAATAATAATAAATTATTCATGCTGTCATTCAGTAGACATTGAATGAGTGTTAAGTCCTTTGCTAATCACTGGAGCCCCAAAGTTAAATAAGAGATTCTAATGAGCATATTACTTATTAATAATTTTATTAATATCTCATATTTGTATATTACTTTCAAGTATACAGTATGCAAGTATGCAAAGTATCCAGACCTCATCAATTGATACAACTCATCACTATAACTCAGCAAGTGGATCTTACCAAAAATAGAATTGAGAGTTCTTAGTCCCATTGCACAAATGAAGAAATTGAGACACAGAGAGGTAAAAATCATTGTGGTTGGCAGAATAATACCTCCCATTATGTCTAGGCCTTAAGCTCCGAAACCTGTGACTGCTACCTTACATAGCAAAAAGGATTCTGCAGGTGTGATCAAGGTTATAGACCTTGATATGGGGAAATTGTTCTGTATATTTCAGGTGGCCTCCATTTAATCATATGAGTCCTTAAAAGTGAAGACTCTTTTCCAGCTAAGGAGGATTTGAGAGATGAAACAGATGAAGAAAGAGGAGAGATTGGAAACACAGGAAGGACTAGACCCATTGTTGCTGGTATTGAAGATAGAAGAAAAAGGACCACAAGCCAAGGAACATAAGAGCCCTCTAGAAGCTAGAGACAGCCCATAGCTAACAACTAGCAACGACATGGGATCTTAGTTCTACAACCAGAAGGAACCAAATTCTGCCAACAGCCCAAATGAACATGGAGTCGGATCCTCCCCTAGAGCCTCCTGAAAGGAATACATCTGACACCTTGATTTTAGCCCAGTGATACCCATGCCAGACTTTAGACCTACTAAACTAAAAAATAATAAATTTTCATTGTTTTAAGCTGCTTAATTTATGTAAATTAATACAACAATAATGATAAACTAATAGAATCATATCTAGACCTAAGGCCATCATGCTGAGCAGAGACAAGACTAGAACTCTGAGCTTTTGACTCAGTCTATCTCCGATGAAGGGGTAAATAAGAAGTTGCAAAAATCTAAAGCAAAGTAACTCTTCAAACATGGAGGTATGACAAATCAAAGGCCAGACAAGCAACTCAAAACAAAACAAAAAAAAGGAAAAGTCAAAGTCAGATCAGTGACTAAAGCAACCAAGAACCAGTAACTAGACCCAAAGCTTGTACCAGACAACTATACCTTTCTGTCATTTCTGCTGCAGCAAAAAAATAGGGACAGACAACCTAGAATATGACCATTTGAAGCCCTTGGCTCTCAAAGCTGTAGTTACATTTCTTAATGGTGACTCAAAGTAGGCTATTAAACATAACATATTTTAGGATATTATTTAAGCCTGTTGTCACAAAATATTTAAAATATATATTTCCCAGTGTACTTACTATTTACTTAACTTTCAGTGAAAACTTACAAGTACTAATAAAAAATATAATGAACCACTATTTATTGCAGCATCAAAATCCAATGTCATTTTGCTGTGTCTGTCTCATTTACCAATATTTCTTTATATTGAAGTGTATTACAATAAATCTCATGTCACTCTGATGTATTTCAGTAAAACTATTTATTTAAACCAAGGATTTTTTTATAACCACAATGTCATTATTACACCTAACTGATTAACAGTAATTTCTTTTATTCAATATTTAATGCATTATCCAAATTTCCTGATTATCTCAAATGTCCTTTTGGTTTGATTTGTTTAAATAAGGATCCAAACAATATCTATTCATATATGTGATTGCCATGCCCCTTAATTTTCTTATTAAAAATCTCTTTTAATCTTGAATCATCTCTTTTCTTAGTTCTTTTTTTCCCTATTCCATTATCTTATTAAAGAAATCAAGTCACCTGCAGAATATCATAAATTCTCTGTAAAGCTGTTGCTTTCTTATGATGACTTTTTAAAAGTCCTTTCTATGCTGCTTAAATTTCTGTAGAAATTATATCTAAGGTTTTATTAAATTCAAGCTATTTTGAGGAAGGGGATAGGAGGCAGAGTACTTTATAAGTAGCACTCTATACTCCATATTGCATCTTATCAGATGCTTATATATTAGGTTATCTCACTTTTAATTAAACTCAATTAGTAATTTGAACATGTGATTACAACTACAGCTCAAAATACACATACAAAAACACACAGAAATATGTATGTATATATTTATATATCTAATATAAATATATTTATATATATCTAACATAAATATATTTATATTTACATATATATACTTTCTTTTTAAGCTGAAACTATAAAAACTATGAAAAGAGGTAGACTTAAAGAAAGAAAACATTGAGATACCAGAATAGGAAAGTTGTGGTTATTTTATAATCAGTATGTAAATCCAGAAAAAAAATTGAATGATGCCGAAAAATAATAAAATACTGAAAAGAAAATCCGTAAAGAAAATTAGTAAAGACTTCTGCTTCAAATTGTTGTGACCTTTGTGCTTTGAAGACTTGCCTAATACAAGAAAGTAGTTCCTAGATCTATGAAAACAACAAGCATGTTTCTTAATACATTTCTAGAATTCTGAGAAAGGAAAAATTTCAAAAAAAAATTAATGAATTAAGGATCTTTTTAAATATCTCAAAAACAGTAAAAAATCAGAGTGTGATTAATAATTTAATCACAAGATTATTCTTAACAGGATGCCAATGAACACAAAATGAGGAGCAAAACTGAAACTCATCCACTAAGCTAGAATAATTACAGGAAGATAAAACATACCCATATCTGCACGCCCCAATTATACAGCCAAATAAATAAAAAGAAAAATGTACCACTGAATATAGTTTAGTGAAACTGCAACCAAAGACCAAAAGAGGATCTTAAAAGCTGGCAAAGAGAAAAAAAGAGATATATAAAAAAGGAAAAAAATTAAAAGAACTATGAAAAAAAATTTATAAACAAAAATCGACTGTATCAAAAAATAAAATCATTGAAAAAAAAAACAGTAAGTCTTAATGGTACTTCAGGTGGAAATAAAAATTACTCCAGGAAAATCTAAAATAAGAGAGGACATAAGCAAAAAAAATTGATAAACATGTAAGAAATCTTTTATAAAAATCCATATTTGTACACAATTATAATGATGTCTAGTTTGTAAGATTAGAAAATCAGAGATCTAGAATATTGGGAATGTTTACTATAAATTAGGAGAGAGTTGATTGAAATTAAGATGTTGTAAATTCCATATTGTTCAAGCATATAGTAAGTTAATGACTTTAGAGCTTATCACATTTTAAGTGTGCATGATAAAACTTCAAAGATTGGCTATAAAATAATAGAAATAGAGTTTATAACTTCAAAATCAGTAGAGAGAAAAACAGAATAAAAGCAAATAAAACTTGTACTTACAAATTAAAAAAAAAAAAAACAAGAAAGTAAAAAAGAATACAAAAACTGAAAACAAAAAGTGTGAATTAAAATGGTAGAAATCATTCAAAATAAATAGTGAAGTGCAGAGATAATCAGTTTGGGTTTAATTTTTCTAAATAATTCACCCATTAACTTAAACAAGAGACATACCGATACATAAGGGCACAAAAAGGTAAAGTCAAAAAGTATAAAGAAATATATACAAGGTATATAATGACCAAAAGAAAGCTGGATAGCTAAAATAATGTCAGACAAAATAGATTTTAAGAAAATAGCATTTTAAGGACAAAGCATATGACTACATCAGATGAAAATTTGAATTCACTGGAAAGATATTATAATTATAATATGTATTTAATTGATAAATTAGCCACAAAATGATAAAGTAAAAATTAAGACATATAGAAAAAAATATATATCCACATTCACAGTAGAATAATCATTTGAATTAAGGTAGAGACTGTATCATTTTCATCTTTGTACTCTCAGCAGTTAATATTTGGCATATAATAAGTACTGAGCAAATATTTGTTATATGACTGAAGTACAAGACCAAAACACAGAGATGGGAATGGGCAAGACCCAGTTCCTACAAAAAGAGTATTTCTAAGTGCAGTCAAGGAAATGTATGAGTAGCAAAATGTGTCACCAAATCCTTGTAGGAGCAAGTCTGAACTAAAGTACCTCAATGAGTTTGGGGTCAAAGTCAATAGGAAGAGGACAAAATGACACAGCTAAATGCTATGTGGACACCCGACAGTCTGAACACATTTTCATAGGCCTGGTCATTTGGGCCAAGGACCATTTTAATTTGGGCTCATAGACACCTTTCTGCCCAAATTAAAAGCATACTTCTATGAGCCCAGCATGAACAAGAGACTGCATGGTGGTTTTGATCTAAGATTTATTTGGTGAAGGATGCCCTTTTGCCACCCGGTATACACACTTTGAAATATATATATATATATATATATATATATATATATATATATATATATATATATATATATATATATATATATATTTCTCTTTATCTTAATGATCTGGACACAAAGAAGTTTCATGATGAAATAGATAAATGGTTATAATAAATTCTAAAAATGCAAGCAATAGTTTCTTTCTAACACTGTATCTGAGACAGGTATCATATATAATTAGAGTATTTTTTTTAATGAAGAAAGCTCTCGTTTTTACATGATGTATGAATCCAAATATTTTGAGCTATGCCCCAACATGATTACATAAAAAGCATAATTATAAAGGAATTTAATGTTCATATAGCCAAGAATCATGACATACACACTTAGGTCATTAAAAAAAAAAAAAAAAAAGAGTACATTCCAATTTTTGCAGTAAGTAAAATAAACTAATTCTTCTCATTTTCCCTGGGCGCCACCACCTGCAGTCTGTAAGAAGCAGACTTCATTGCCACAGACTGTGTCATTTGCAAGGTTAATTTGGTTGGGGCTGTGGTGAAATTTGTGCAGTGAAAAATGCTATTTATATAGCCATGCAAGATGACATGAATGATGCAGCCCACGCAGGGTTGTCTCTGAGTGACATGGAGCCATACTTTGCTGACGTGTGAGAATGTTACATGAGCTTTCTCCTTAAAGTGGCAGATTCCAGGTCAAAGTTGAAGTCTTGGTGGACTTGTTTATAATAGAATTACTGAATGCTGAGATGTGACTCTTTTGGTGTTGAAGATAATAAATTTAATAGTAAATTCAATCTTTTTTGGGGGTGGGGAAGATGTTGCTTTCTATCCCCCTACTCTATTGATCTATTTGACCAAATATATAGGTTATGCTGATGTCTTATAAACCCAGTTTATATCAGTTTCAAAATAGCAAAGGACATGGAGTCTGTTTAGTCTCAATGCAGATGTAAAAACAGAGGGAGTTAATTTACCTTCATTCTACTCTCTTCATGCAGAAAATGTGACGCTGAAGGAATAAGTGGCTTCAGAGGGGAGAAATTGTTTGGCTCAGATGAAAGGGACATCTAAGAAGTCAGAAGACCTAGGTTCTGATGCAATAATGCCTCCTGTTGCTGGCCAAAAAAAAAAAAAAGTGTGGCTCTGACAATAGCAAGCCCTAGATACTTTTTTAACTATATGTATTTGGATTAGAAAAGCAGTGATTTTACATTTCTGTTTCTTCCTTGTGCTACTATATGTTTGTACTATGAAGATAAAAATAACATGTCACAGTCTCTGTAAATTAAACTGTGAGGTGACAGAGAGGTAGCTATTGGGACATAGGAAGAATAAATGATCTTAGTTTATTTATTAAAAATATGTACAGCCATGTGGAAAACTTACCTTTCTCTCCACCACAGTGGGCCTTTTCATCTAAGGTTCACTTGCTGCATAAGAGAAGCACTTTAAACTTCATCTTTTACAAAACTCACCTACTTCCCTCACATATTACCGTTAAGAACATTTTTTTGAAACAATAGATGGTGTCGACTTCTAAAAAGACGACAGCTTTTGGCTCTAAACTAGACATTTTTTCCCAAGTTTAAGGATCTTCTTGTTACTAGTAGCCTCCATTTTAAATATGCTCATTACCTAGAATACATTGTGACATGTAGTACATCATAATGCTGAGATTACCTCTCTTTACTGTTAAAAAAAATTGCTTTCAGAAACCAAAATGAGTCAATGATTTCATATTTTAAAAACTTGGAGAACACAAGGTGGTCCTGTCCCAGGGCCAAAATAAAAGCCTTGAAAAGCATTTAAGAAGTTTATTCCTCCCAAGACATAAAAACATAACCTACTTGAGCTTTCATTTGAGTTATGCATGTACCGTGAATAAAAGGTAGACTTTCCCCAAGTGAATACATCTCTTTAAAAGGGAAGATGTTGGCTTGCCTAAATACATTCACTGTACATAAAAATATAAAACATATATTTGTGTAGTTTAAGGCAGGTGTGAGAAGAATTGAGTGGTGGCCAAGATTTTGAATAAGAGGTATACGATGTGTGAAGAACATATGGTAATGTGTGAAAAATGTAAGCCTATATATGGAAGACCTGACCTATGTGTTTCTGATATGATCAAAAGGTCATTTACTTCTAGTTCAATAGCTTTTTAATCTATATCAAGGTGCTCCTTGTGACAAAATTATGCAAAAATGGAACTTAATCTCAAGAGTAAGTTCCATACTGAGTGAAGCCTATTGAAATTTTTCATACTAGCTAGATATATTGTGGGCTAGTAATAAGCTTTACTAATTTAATATGCACATTAAAAGCTATTATCTGTGTGTAAGAACTTATCAAGAAGTTCATTCATCTTTCAAGATTTAGACCCAGTTTATGTATTTTTGCCTATAGGTTAAGTTACAACTTATTTCAAACTATAGATCCACAGTTCACACACCCCGTTCCATCCCCTCTGACCATGTTGGGTCCTCATGCCTATTGTGTCAAACATCTAAGTACATCCTCCTTAAAAAGAACCTCAGTTCAAGCTTCTAAACTTATTGAGACAAGTTTTGTATGGCAGATCTATGGCTGGAAGTATATTTTTTGCTATAATCCACAAGAGATTCAAGAAGGAGGTCAAATCACTGATGCTAAACCTCCCCCAAGAAAAAAGGAGATGTGAATCATGAAGCTGAAATAAGACTAAAGAAAAGCGAATCGAATTAAGAAGAGTCCTCAAAACCAGAATTCATCTTTAAAAAAATGCTACTTTTGTTCTCATAATCAGAAAGGAATAATGAGTCTACATATTACAATGAAAGCATCCAGAAACTTTTACGAAGTGTATAAGAGTCAGGCTTCCTGAATATAAATTTTTATAGTAACAAAAGAAGAAAGAAAAAGAAACAATATTATAAATTCAATTGCTGAAGTGAGACTGCCAGGGAACACACAGAGTGAAATGAGAAGCTCTAGGCCAGAACCCCAAGAAATATCAATATGACATCAAACTGGGCAGAGAAACAAAGTTCCACAAAGAGAATGATAAGGAATGTCCATAGGAAAAGTAGGAGAACACATAGTTACAAAAGTCAATGAAGTGAATGCCTCAAGAAAAGAGGGATCAAATGACAACGAGAAATCAAGGGAGATAAAGACAGGGAAGAGTTTATGGGACTTAGCAATTAGGAGGTCAAAGGAGGGAGACCTTGGGGAAAGCAGAGTTGTAGCCACAGAAAAGAGGTAAAGAAGTGGAGACTGAGTAGAAAAGTTTGGCTCTGAAGGGAAGTAAAGAGATACAGATGAGGGATAGGAGAGTTTGATTATTCACTTGTTCGTTTGTTTTTTTAAGGTAGAGGACCCCGCCTCCCGCCCAAGTCTGTTTGAATACTAATGTTTTGGAATCAGTAGGGATGAGAGAGTTTGTGTAAGAAAAGAACAGAAAAAGTAAAAGGAGAGTTGGATATGTTCAAGTCAGTTTGGTGGAAGGAAACCGAGACAATTCTCTTTTAGATTTCTGTTCTCTATGTACTGTTGAAAAAGTCATTTCCTAAGAGTGGGGAAGATGACAAGGTCAGAAGTCTGAGCAGTGCAGGAAAGTTCTGAAGTCATTTCTGAGAACAGAAATGACTAGGAGAGACTTGGAAGGACTGCTAGCGGGTATGAATATCTGGGTAGAATGACATAATGTTTTTCAAATCTCCTAGTCTATGCTTGGCATAGCATGTGTGCCCAGGAAAGATGAGTTTTTGTTTTTCCTTTTGTTATTTGAAATCCTTGTATAAAAGTTGTTATCATCAATAACATTATACAAATTCAGACACAGTAGCCCAGCAACCATTTTTTAAAAAATTTGTGAATCTCTCCCAATGGAAGCTTAGAGTTTGCCAGATTGAAGAAGAAAATGGTTTGTACAAAATTATTTTAAGAAGATAAATGAGAGAAAGAGTCTCCTCTATTTATAGAAAACAATCACAATCATTTCCCAGCACTTTTACTGGATGGGAACAAATAGTCTGTTTCTGTTTCAAGCTTTTGTGCCCTCAACAGCCTTATTCTGGTTTGTGTATTCTCAGCCATCTGCCTCCTGCCTTTCTTCCATCACAACAGAAAAGGGCTCAAAAATTTCTATTTGAATAGATACATTTCAGTCAAATTTGTTGGTGTAAACTTAATAATGTTTGATTATGCCTAAAAACAATAATTACATTTAACAGATGATCTTTTTAAGGACTAGTCTGTTAACATGCAAGGCTCTGTAAGAGAACATGAATGAGGTTAAGCTAAGTGGCCTTTAGACAGCAATTAGCTTGTCTTGCTATGTCCTGAGAGCAAAAGCACAACAGTATTTCTTCATTAACCATTATCTACATTTCCTATTGCATAAACTTATCTCAGTCTCTCTTGCTAACTTTTTCCTTTCATTCTCACCACATCATCAGTGCCAAAGGCTGAGATGTAGCAGAGGAGCTTGTAACAGCCATGAAGCAGCTCTCTTAAGATTAAGTGAACTAACATGGCATAAGAACAGAAGGGAAGGAGGAGTTATGTCATTGGACCTTCTGTTTTGTTGTTTGTTAAGTGCTATTCAATATCTTGAGCCTGGACTATGCATTTGATGAGAACTTTTATTTTTACTTGAGTAAAGTGAGATACCAGTGAATAGAGGAGCAACACTACTGCTGGTAGAAAATAGTGCAAGAGGCAACTGTGTCAGCCAGGAGGGCAGTTAGAACACATTGCAATAATCCAGAGAGGGAATAGCGCCTTGGCCCAGGGTGTCAGTGTTGGAACTGATGATACATGGTCTAATTCTAATATATTTTGAAAATAAAGACAAAATTGTAATAGATTTGATGTGAGTATGAGAAAAAAAAAATGGGATTCAAAAATAAATGTAAACTTCTGGGCCTGAGGACCCAGAAATGGAATTTGTAATTCACTTGATGGAAACACAGTAGGAGAACAATTTTGCACAGAATTTTAAGAGTTTGGTTTGGGGCAGAAGATTGTTATTAGATAATCAAATGGAAAAGTTAACTTGGCAGATGGAGAGAGAAGTCTAAAGTTCAAGGGAGAAGTGCAGGTCCAGAATATAAACTTGAGAACCATGAGAATGTAAATACTAAATAAAGCCATGAGACCAGATGAGTTTGCAAAGAAATGAGTGCAACTAGAGAAGAATTCTGGGGGCTGTAACCGCATGTACCCCAGACTTTAAATATTGGGAAAGTAAGGAAGAATTAACAAAGAAGATTGAGAAAGAAAAGTTAGAGAAGTAAGAGGAAAAACCAGGAGCTTGTAAGAAGCAAGCTGCTGCTAATGCTTATGTTGCTAATAGGCCAAGTAAGGAGAACGTAAGATTCACCAGAAAATTAAGCTGTATTGAGGTCTTAGGTATCAGTGAACAGTAGAGGTAAAACTCTGGCTGGATCAAACTCAAGAAAGAACAAAAGGAGATGAATTTGAAACAATAAGTATAGATAATTATTTTAAGAAGTTTCCATAAAGGAAAGATAGAAATTGGGGGCTAGCTAGAGGAAAATGCGGGGTTGAAAAAGGATATTTTAAAGAAAGAAGATTTTAAAACATTTTTACGTAACCAAATTTTAGTAATGAGAAAAAAATAAATTCCATGATAAAAGCTAAATTACCCATCTTAGGGAGAGTAAAGCCTTTTAGTGCAAAGGGAATTTATGTGCCAACTGTTAAAGTCCATGAATTATTTGAGTGTGTTATAAACCCCATTTAGCAAACTGTTAGTTTAGAATGGTAGAGTGGACTGAACCAGAATTTTCCTGAAAGCCTCATTATTGGGAATAAAAAGACCACAGGGTGTTTGAAATCACTTGAATAAACCTGTTGATATAATTAATGAAAAGAGACTAATAACATAATTAGAGAGCATAAAGTTTCAATAAAAATAATAATAAGCATTCATTATGTGCCAGAACTTTTCTAAATGCTTTATGTATATTGAATTTAATCATCATAGTAACCTATGAAAATTGTTACTAATATTCTCATTTTATGTATAATGTCACTAAGAAATACAGAATTTAGGTAACTTGTTAGTGTAGTATCTAGAAACCAAGCCTCACAGTCTGGCTAGAGTATAGGATAACCAGTGGTCTATTCTGAAATTTGGAGAGATAATAATACAAAACAAGAGACAAATAGCTGGCCTTCCAATGAAGGTAAGGGCTTTGCAGATCCCTATCCCCATGCAGTATCTACCTATAGACAGCACCATGCTCACAGAGGAGCACCCCAGGTGTGAGGAACATTTGCATCCATTTACTCTACTTCCTCTAGGAATTAGATTCATCCAGATTATCTCGTGATATATAAATCACCACCACAATCCCCAGCAGCAGCATCTTCCAGATATTTTTCTCCACTATTACTTTTATTTTCCTCTCAGATTGAACACATATCAAGTCTCCTTCATTTAGTGGGGAAGAAAAGCATTTCTCTTGACTTGTCATATTTTCTGTTTCCAAATACTCTTCTTACTTTTATTTAAAAAAAAAAAAAGTCTGTAAGCTGTATTACCATACCTCAGCCTCAGCTTTATTTTAACCCATTCTCTATTTAATGTCCTTTAACTTGTCCTCTCACCACTGTATTGAAAACTATACTTTCAAAATGTACTGATGGCCTTTATATCTTCGTCACCTTAAATTAATTCTCATTCCTTTTCAGCCTTTGGCATATTCAAGGAATATAGGGGCAAGAACCACGTGAGTTTCACATATGATTGAGCAAAAAGAGAAAATAAGAATAAAATATTTATCCTGTTCAATATGTAGCACAGCACCTTCTATAAAAAAAAATGAATTCTTAATAAATAAATAAGTGAATGAATAAATGAATGATGTTAAGTATGTGGCATGCAGGCCCTTTTAGCTCCACTGAAGAGTTTGGAGTTTATTTTGATATTCCCAGAGTCCGTAAGAGAATGACTGCTTTCTTAAATATCACATTTGGAATAGCGAGTTCCCATAATTTTGCGCAAATTGGTGAGAAACTCAAATAGTATGCTTAATTTCTGTAACATAAACTTAAGAGCCAAGGTCAACAACTATTAGACCATTAGTCTGAAATGATTAATATTTCTGTGCTAAAACTATCAACGTACACTACCCATTTTTGCATTTGCCAAAGAGAAATTATTGTGTTATTCATGTTTAGATGTATATACACAGACAGGCTTAAGGTGACAGCTAAATTTATTTTTTCTTTTCTTCTAAATAAACTTATAGAGTTAAAAATATGCCCAAGAGTTTAAAACGATTTGAATAAGCAAAAATAATCAGAATATTCTTCTATGAGTTTAATAATCTTGTTACCAGCTCCCCGGGTTCTTTCAGTCTCTCAGGACAGAAATCAAGAGAGATCACCACAAGTTAAGGCAAGAGGCAAGAGTTTATTAAGCTTATACACAAGGGAACCAACACCGAGAAAGCCAAGGTCCACGTGGCTCCCGGAGAGAAGTTGGGGCAGGGTTTTTAAAGGAGCTAAGCTGGGTAAAAGCTGTCTAGGCATGTAATGGAGGAGGAAAGTTTCTTGGCGCCTGCACAGTATGACTACTTGATTCTTCATGTGTCGCATGTCTCATTAGCATGGTAAATCTCCACTCCTGGGTGTGATTTTTAGTATTTAAATCAGCAAAAGTCACCTTGGGAACTCTCTTGGAACTTACTGCGCATGCTTCATGATAGGAAGCGTCCCTTATTGCTGATATTCAGATCTCTGTGCTATGGCTCCTTGATGCTGATTCATGGTACCCTAAGTCAGGTATTCTGGTGAAACTTATCAGGCTCCAGCAGCTGACCTTTCCGATTAACTCAACAGCAGGACATTGCCCTCCTGTCTCACTCTTACTTTCTATTTCTGTTAATCCGTTTCCTGGTAAAGAATATAAATGTTTGTAGGTATATAATAAAGTTACTAGGTATTAACATTGACTTTACCATACATTTTGTGAAACAAATCTTAAAGATGATAAAGCGCTATTTCTAAAAAGAAACTAATGGATTATTTGCCTTTCCAGTTTGATTAAAAAAGAAAAGATCCCTTTCAGCAGCCACTGAAGGGCCTTTGGCTTTTCTATTTGTTTTTATTTTTATTTTTGTGATTTTAACAGAAAAAAAGTTGAATTTCTTTTCAAAACATCATGTGGACATTTGTCTTGCCTCACATTGTCTGGGAGAGAAGAAAGGGAACTTCCAACCTCTTGTTTTTCATTATTGCTTCACTGACTCATCCAAACATTCTCTTTTAAAGACAAAACAACAAGAAAAACAAAACCAACTGAAGCCATGTGTGGGAGAAAGGGGAGGGAGGGTTAAAAAGGCTTTTTTATTAGTAAAAAACAACCATATTCTGTACAAGTGGTAAGCACAGGAATAATAAAATAAGCATAGTTTCATTTATGACTTGTTACTTTTTCCTCTTCTTAACTTGAAGAAATCATGAAGTTCTATCAGTAAGGGGGGAAATCTGCCTCTTAAGAAATAACTTAGAGATCATTTTACATGAGAATGTTTACTGGACTACATCAAAGTGAAGACAAAATAATCTAGATTTATGAGTAAATGGAAATAAATATTTGAATGCAAGGAAGAGGGGGCAGAATACATCTCCCAAACCATTACCCAATCGACTAAGATTGAAGAAATTGGGAATTCAAATTTACACTTTCAGAAAATAATGTTTAAATAAGCCATACAAATATCCTCAAGGCATACGTATTTTATGCTTTTTAGAAGCATGCCCCTGGAAATTTATATCTTGACTTTCTAACATAGAAATAAACATATGTTGTCTATATTTGAAAAGTTTATGAAATTATTTCAACATTATTATTACAAATACCTGACGTATTTATTTACTTATTCAGAGGACAGTCATTTTCCTAGGATTACTCTAAAAAAAAAAATCACTTTTAGCTATTGCTGGATTAACATGTTGAATAACTCAGTAACACTTTTGGTGTATAAAAATTTTCTAAATTTATTAAATAAGATTACCCATTCACCTGTTTTCTGTATGTGATAACTCCCAATACCCTTTTAGTGAAGATCCTTGAAGAAATCTTTCAACAATTATATAATGAATTTTTTATCACATGATTCAACAGGAGAGAATTTATAAGTCAGTGTGTAAGATGAACTCATAACCGGTTGGGTTGTGCAGTTCATAGACCACAGATCGCTTGCTTGTTAGAAGAACATTTACCCAGGGAGTGATATAGGTGAAGTTCTCTTATAGAGGTAACCACTTGGGGCTGATCTAGCAAAGGATTAATAGTATTCAACCAACATGGGCTTAATGTTGGGCAACATTTCAAAATGGAGATCTATCAGTAAGTGGAATAGTCTCCCAAGGGAACTAATGGGAGTATAATTGCCTTTCTCATTTAAAACTGACCCAGACAAAGCCTTTCTGGAAAGAACCATGATATTATGCCATGGTGATGGACTGCACAACTCATGAGGTCTCTTCCATCTCTAATTTTATGACATGAAAAATAAAGAAACACATTAAAATTCATGCATTTTAGCACATACCCATCTATCACCTCAAAATAATTCATAACTGAAAGAAAAGGACAAATAATTTCTAAAATCCGTTACTAATCATAGGAAAGCACTAGTCATGGGAAATGCTTTTTTAAGAACAGCCATCACCTGCAGTGATTATAATTAACAATACTGCATTGTATACTTGAAATTTGCTAAGAGGATGAGTCATAAGTGTTCTCACCGCAAAAAGAAAAAAGGTAAGCATGTGAGGTAATGGATATGTTAGTTTGTGGTGATCATTTTGCAGTGTATAGGTATATCAAAATATCAAGTTGTATACCTTAAGTATATATATATATATATATATATATATATATATATATATATAATCTTTATTTGTCAATTATACCCCAATAAAGCTGAAACAAAAAGCTACCAACTAACTTATGGTACGTTTAATTAACAATTGGGAGGAATACCAGACAGCAAATCTCATAGCTGGTATACCCTATAAGACTCTTTTTAAATAATAAAGTTATTAAACTAGTGTTCTTTGAATGGGGGAAGGAACTTCAGCTTTTCACAAGCTCTGTCTAATGTCGTAATTTCACTTTTTCTTACCCTAACTTTTCATAGAAAACAAAACTCATATGTTGTTGGATATAAAATATGTTCAGTGATTCTCTAAGTGTAATCTAGCAACAACTGAGGGGACCAAGACCCTTTCAGGGTGTCCATAAGGTCAAAATTATTTTTATAAAGATGCAAAGACATTATTTGCATTTCTCGCTTTCAATCTCTAAGGATAAACTACACGATATACTCACAATGACCAGAAAAGCCTATTAAAATGCATATTTGTATGAGGCCTGATCTTCCTCACATACTTAACCAAAACAACATATCACAATAGATTGAATGCAGAGGCAGATATGAGAATTCATCTTTTTTCTATTAAAGCCAATTTGTAAAATTGTGTAAAACTTGGCTCACTATTTTTTGCTTTGGAAAATATAGTTACTTTTCATCAAAAATATGTTATTTAAGTTAACATGTGATTGTTACTGTTATTTATAATCAACTTATATGTTAAATATTTCTATATTTTAAATTCTAATACAGTAATATCAATAACTATACATAATATGTTATTACATATAAAGGCATTCTCAAACCAAAAGTTTAAGAACCATTGACCTGGAATCTTCAAAAATTCTAGACTGATTTTGTATCTCTCAGGAAGTACTGCACTGTTTTTAGAAATTTAAGCAAAACTTCTAAAATTTTGTCTATATTTGGTGGCTTCACCTCCTTACTACTGAACTTTATCTTACTCGAATCAGTTTTCCCCCCCAAAAAATTTTTCAAACCACTCTTACAAAGCCATCGATGACCTTCATTTTGCTCACGTAATGCTCAATTCTCACTCCTAATTTTAATCAGCCTGTCAATGCTATTTAAGAGTTGACCTCTCCTTTCTTCACTTAGCTTCCAATCCACCACATTCTTCTACTTTTCCTCCTGCCTGAGAGGCTATTTTACTGACCTCAGATTTTTGCATGGCTTCTTCTTCAAAATCATTCATATCCTAACTCACGTACCATCTTTTTGGAGAGTTCTTCTCTGATTACTCTATTAAAAACTTTCACCTAATACTTTATCCCTTTATCCAGCTTTATTTTCTTCATAATTTATTTCAATATCTGAAAATATATGCCTGTTTCCTTATTTACTGTCTTCCTAAATCCAAAGAGGGCAGAGACTTTGATTTCCTCATCACTTTTTCCTCGAGCCAGGAACAGAGCCTGATCCATAGTAGACATGCAATAAATAACAGTGATGATGATCATGATGCTGGAACACATCTTCAATAGGAAGTAAGCTTCTTCACTGCAAAACTGTGTCTGGTACATATTTTTATAGGCAGCATTGAACACTATGCCTAGGATATAATATAATATTAAACAAGTATGATGAAAGAAAGAAATAATAAGTCTTAACAATGCAATGCGTAATGCTTACAAAACACTTTCATGCCCACTATTCTAGCTGATAATCACAATAACTACAAACGGTAGATGAAATTGCTTTCTCTATTTATTTTCAAAAACTTACACTGTATATTAAATCCCATACTCTTTTTCTTTAGAAATAATGCAATAAATGAGCAGATAAATAAACTTTCTAAAAGTTAAAAAAAAAAAAAAAAAGCAAACAGAGCTGAAAATGTTTTCTTAATGATCTAATCTCCTATATTCTGGAATAAATAAAAACCTCTAGGATTACTAAAGAGTAATAAAGAAATGGAGGAAGTGCCAAAATTAAGAAACTAAAATAGATTTTAAGCTTTGCTAAGTTAATATTCATCATTCAGAGAGCCCGAGTGCCCTAATTGAGAAATTGTGTAAATTATTATCCATGGTATATAGATTGCTTAAAATTTAGCTGAGTCATGAAAGACATGGTAGGATCTGTCTAAAAGCAGTTGGGCATTTTTCAATTCAATGTAGATTTCTTTTATATATTTATTAGGTTGGAGAGGGGTGAAATCTGGGGAGTGGCGATGATGAGCATACCGTCTCTGTTTACCTCATTCTACCAATGTGGTGAACTTAAGGCTATTGAGACAGTAGCTTCCTCAGCTGAAACATGGGACATTCCTTGCCCATGTTCTGATCACCAAATACAGTCTATGTTCAGAATCTTAAAAAATCCATTTAGTTTCTCTTAAAAGATATCTCTTAGAGACAGCTTTGCCAATGATGAATTAATGGCACATCCCTTTTAGAAAGTGGGGGCAATTGACCTGCTTGTATCAAGGGAAGCATATGTGGATGATGTAGCAGATATAGCAGGAGCCCTTCTGCCAACCGGGCATCCAGGAAAATGTGACCTGGGATTGAGCCAAACACACAGTGTTACCATGCTGAGTGTGTTGCTATGATTTTTGCATCCCTCTTTCTTTTTTTTTTTTTTTGTTCCCTTGGCCACTTCCCAAAAACACAGATTTAGTTCCAGTGTGTTCACTTTTTTTGAAAATGTAGATAAGATTAAATCTTTTGGTTCTGGCTCCATGCAGAATGGACAGACTTCTGGCTTGAGTTTACTGTAGCATTTGAGCTTAGGAGCCCTTAAGCATTTAGTGAATTTAAAATAAATAAAAAACAAGTAAATAATTTGAATTCATCTTCCTGTTACTTAGATTCTTCAATAGGAAGTTTATGATTTTTAAAGTAAAAGTATTAGTGTTCAAATTTAAGTCTTTTGGTACATGTCTCCATAGCCTCAGAAACAGGGTTTGAGAAGATTATGGAGATCATATGCTTTCCTTGATATGTTTAGAGTGCCAAAGAAGAGAAACAGAAACAGGATATTCCATTCTATGATGTGAAATAAGTTACATTTTTATGTAACATTTTTATAAATTTAATTTTAAAATGACCTGGAAATCTAGCCTTCTACTTATAAATAAGTTTTCAGAAGATATTTACAATTAGTAAGACATTGCTACAAAACACCGAGCAGACACAGGAAGACAGTAATCTCTGACTTCAAAGTCATGTCTACTCTCGACTTCTGTTCCCCAAACCTTCAGCTCCACCCAAAAGCATGTCTCTTTAACCTTTGAGATTTTATGCAAGCCTAGAGTCTGGCTCTGACTACAAGGCAGGGAAACAACCCATATGCAATATTCAGAGAGGAAGGGTAAAAAACAAAACAATCACAAAAGACTTTTGTTTTAAATCTGATATTTTACAAAGTTTATTTAAAAGAAGGGTTGGATTGTATTTTTTGTTTGTTCTGTTTTAAAACTGCTGGTTCCCAAGTAGATGATGAGCACTGAGTTGAGGTGAGGACAAGTTGGCTCTCTGCCTACAAGCTCTTCTCTGTTACACACTAAGGGAATTTTAGAAGGATTTGGAATTCTTCGGATCTTTAGCTTGAAGGCCATGGGTGGAACCCAGACACACAGCATTCAGCTGAATTGCTAATTAAGTGCTTGCCAGTGACCTTAGCTGGCCATAGTATTTCACAGGGGAGAAAACAGACCCCATAAGATAACTGAGGGAGAAAGAGGGATGTTTGTAAATGCTTGCTGGAAACTGGAGATGCTGGTTTGGAACACTTATTTCTCTGAAGGAAAGGAGGTTAGCCAACCTGGAAATCTGGATCAGAGAAGGAATCTTTAAAGTCCACATGTAGTAAAAAGGCAGAATTGAGAAACATGATAATATGGTTCTACTAAGTTCATGAACCACAGTCAAGCAAATCAAGTCAAACTACTGAGGTTTTTTGCTTAGTAGTTTACAAAAGTTTTCAAGCTGATGAGTTTGATTTCATTCTTCTTTAAATTGAAGCTTATGTAAATATTAGCTCTAATTCCTCCATAGTTAAGGGAACCATAATCTCAGTTTAGTTGGGTCAGTTTCTATTTATACTAGAGTAATTTTTAAAAGTACGTCCTTATATTCTCAAAAGAATTGAAATTTAGGTAATAAATTAGATGGTTTTTAGTATATAATATATTATAGTGTAATAATTAAAGAGTCACTGACAAGTCTACTAAACCAAATTGTATCAAAAATTTCTTAAAGAGACAATAGGAGTATAGAATTCAGCAATTAGAAGTACAGATTTCAAAACAAATTAATTCTCTTATGAGGCTGCCAAAACAAGTTAATAAGTTATCTTAAATTATATATATTGAAGTCTAACATCTAGAACCAGGAAAAATATTGGTATTTCTTTTTGTGCTTTCAGGTGGCACCTCAAGCATAGTATTTGATTTTAAGCATAACTTTTTGATAAAGATTAGTAAATTGAAGCACATTCAGAAAACAGCAACCAGGATACTAATATTTTAGGGAGCTATGGCATAAATGATATGGTTACAATAACTAACAAAAGATTCTCCAAAAGAAAAATAGCTGTCAAGTCCTGCTAGGTGTTCTAAAATACTTAAACGTGTTTCATATGGAGGAGAGTAATGACTTACTGTATAAATCTTTAGGTTAGTATAATAAGTTAAAGTTAGGTAGCAATAATAATCTGTTCAGCATGAGGGAAAACCTTCTTACTAATAAACTCTTCCCCAAAAGGAATGAGATATCTTTGAAGATAATAAACATTGATAGAAGCGTTCAAGCAAAAGCTAAATGAATCTTAATAGAGATATAATAGGGTAAATTAATGCTTCACATAGAAGTTAGGACTGAAAGGTCTTAACCTCATTACAAACTCTATATACTAATGTTCTAATAAAATGGTGGGCCCAGTATTCAGGAAAACTCTCTACCATGGCATTAATCACCATCACCCTATGTTTTAAAGGGTCTTTGAATTGGTCACACTGTCTTTTCTTTACAGTAAATATAATAATATGACACATTTATTCTTTTCCAGTCTATCAGTTATCAGTACCTTTGTCTAGATCAGGGAGCTCATTAGAAATGTAAATCCCTGAGGTGCCTATCACAAGTATACTTAACTAAAGTCTCTGGGCAGGTACCCATGAAGCTATAAGAAATACATATTCTGGAATGACCTACAATCTGAATCTGTCTTACCTATCAGCATTTAGTACCAACCGCAAAATCTCGGAACCATTCCGGAGTCATTTTCATCCATGAAAACTTGAAACAGATAATGCTATCTCAAACACTGTTAATGTTTCTTGTTTGAAAACTGCATTAGGCTCTTTTAGGATGCATATGACAGAAACCTAACCAACACAGGAAAAATATTGGCTCAAAACACTAGAAAGTTGAAAAAGGAAGCTGAATTCAACCATGATCTGGCAAGTTCCCTGTCATCAGGGTCCTGTTTTTCATTTTTCTTCTGCTTGCTTCATTCTGCTTGAACCTTTTCACCAAACAGCTCTCTTAATGTAGCAGTGAGATGGCCACAGCATTCTTACAGTTGAGTTTACTGAAAAATAGTGAGCATCTTCTGCCAAGAGCTCAGAGAATGAAACGATTCTCATTGGCCTGACTTGGATCACATGCCCACCCATGAAGACATGAGGATAAGATGCTAGTCCTATTCTGGTCATATGAACTAGCAGAATTATAATGAAAAGATGACTGAGCAACCATATGCCCACTACAAAGTGAACTAAAGAACAGAAGTAAACTACAATCATTTTCTATTTTATTCTCCAACAAAATGGCCTTTTCATGATAATACTTATTAGCAACTGGCCCTAGCTATGGTGTCGTGGTCTAAATTTATAATCTCTGCCAGAAACTAGCACAATGCATTAGGAAAATCCACACTCTGTGAACATATGCAATTGGCTTCTATGGATTTATATTATAAGAATATGACTGTACATTGTATATAACTCATCACTGGATCATACTACCTATCACTCTAACTTGAAAAGTTCCTAACAGGAGTGTCTCTCCATCCTGCATAATTCTGGGCTCTCCTCCAAATGGCTCATTAACATGGTTGAGTTGCAGGTCTAGATTAAAATGTCCCTTCCATAAAAGACAACATGGGAGTTTACAGACACAAATATTAAGGAATGAATCACATATAATTGAGATGAAAAGGACTTTTCTAACCCTTAAGGTTTGGGATTTAACTCCCTGGTTGAAAGCCAAAAGGAGCTGAGTACATAATTCTTTATTATAAAATCCTCAAAAACTAAGGTCAGATTCAATTCAAATGAAATTATCGCTGCTTAGTTCAGTAGATTTGATTTAACTTACTTCCTTGATTTTCACGTAACTGATTAATTTCCTTTTCAGTTACTTTTCTGGAACCCCCATGCCTGCCACCTTTTTATAAATCCCTTTGATTGGTTCATTAAGTTAACAGCTAGTTCTTGCCCTGCACGTTAGGCTCTTAAGAGAACCCTGGTTACCTTTTCCCACGACAACTTAATTGGAGACAAGGGAATTCTGAGCCACTCTCATTTCAGGGACCTTTAAAAATCCCAAAGAAAAGAGATTTGAATGGGCTTAACTACCCATTATCAAAGAGAAGTTAGATACCTCTGTCTTTCATAAGAAAAAGATCGCAAATATGTTTAAACTTCCACACATCCACTCCAAAACAGGAATTTGTGATTAACAAACTAGATAGCAGAAAGATGTCTTTATTTTGAAGAAGAGGAAAGAAATGAAGAGAAAAAGAGGGAGAGAAGAATAGTTTCAAAATGGTGTAATAAATATTTTCAAGATAAATGCTTAAAGTTGGAATATTTGGCAAAGTGATTATCTTCAGCAGAAATAATTAGCTGGATAATTTATACTGCTATATGCTGTATAATGCAAAAGCCTTTCATGTGATTTTCATGGAATACCTTACCATAATCACCTAAATAGAAAGTAATAACTTATCTCACCATGTAACTTAATAACTCCTATGCAACCCTTTGATATCACTTAATGGATATGCCAAATAATTACTCTTCCTAGATAATAGATCTTGTTGCAAAATCTTGGAGCTGCCAGGGAAAACGATTTCCTGTGTATGTGGAACATAATATTAATATATTTTCCATGCTGCCCCCTGCAGTTCCCAAGGGATGGGGCTTCCAAAGAGAATTTTTTTATGTGGGTGGTGAATATCTTTTTTTCTTTAATTTGTTTGGAAAGGGTCAAAGTTAAGGACGGGGACTTTTTTCATTGATCTGTATTTACTTATTTGACACAGCTGACTCATGATTGTGTAATTATCTCTTAGAGTGTTAAACATTAATGTAAAATGGTACTGTATTTCCAAGCCAAATGGAATTTTTATGAGGCCATACAATCCTTCCTGGCTTTACTTTTTGTTTAATGGTCACGCTGTAGCAAACAGCAATGTGCAATATGAATAGTTAAACTATTCTCTTAATTATTGCATCTGGTTTACCATATCCTGCCCATCTAGTATGTTTTAATTGAAGGGCAGAAAAGATCTCTGGTTGATCATTGATGGTTTTAAATTGGCACATAATGATAATACTGAGTTCTGGAGGGAGTTCTTCCTAAATCTCAGCATATGTCTTTATGTTAAACAATTAAACCACATCTGGAAAGATAAAGCAGATCAGTACATTCCTCAGTGGACTCTATGAGAAAACTGATTCAGTGGGCTGAATTCTTGTTACCAGAAAAAAAAAGAGAAAGATAACCTTGAACTAGAGAGAATTTGCAATTTTTTTTTTTTAAAAAAAGGAACAGGTGTTTGAAGGAAAATTCCCATAATGAAATAGTTTTATATTGGCAAGGGCATTTCAGCAATAATGAGGAGATTTCATGCATTTTATGCAAGGGCACCAGGGGGAATTAGTAACAGAAGAATATAAAGATTTTATTTCAGGAATGTATATTATTATTAGGATTTGCCAAGTCTCATGTACAAGTTAGTTGAACAAGGACTTACTTAGCATTTAAAAGAGAACTTAGAATATGTTTAGAAAGAGTTAATGTGCTGTTCACATTGCCTGAGGCAAATCAAACTGAAAGTTACACTTGGGCACATATTTCCAGGTGAGAGTTAAGGGGAATTTTCATCAACCCCAATATCTTCCTTGGGTAGAAAATGGCCAACACTGTCCATCCCCTGTCTCTAGTCTCTCACCTTGAATTCCTTCTGACACACTCTGGTATGCCAAAAGAGAACTTTCCCCAGATAGGTGCTTATCACATCACTTCCCTGCTGAAAAACCATTAGTGGCTTCCCATTTCTTGCCTTAAAAAAATAATAATAATTAAAAATCCAGGTTAATGTATCTGACAGTCAAATTCTCCATAATCTGCCTCTACACTATTTTTCTGGGCTTATTTTATTATTACTCTCCATAGGAATTCTGTTTGCTAGCCTGTTTTATTCTGATTCCCTAAACATCTTTTGTACTTCTTTATTTTAGTGTCCAAATTTGCCTTGCCCAGAATATCTTTTCTTTGCTCTTAACCAAAATCTCTTCTAATTTTGAGACCTAACTCAAATGCATCTCTCTAGAAAAAATTTTCTAAATATTATGGTTTAAAGTGACTCTCCCTTTCTGAACATTCCCAGAATACACACGTTGTACTATCCATTTATCATTTTTTACTTAGATCTATTTTTTGTTTTATGTGCAGGTGGCTTAAGTACCCAAACTGACTATTAGGCATCATGCATTCCAGAATTTTGTCTTATATTTGGGAATGCCCACTCTCTCACAACTACTTCATATTCTTTCACATAATAGATGCAATTTTTAAAATAATTGACAATCTCCCCAAATGCATTTATTCTTGAAATTAATGTCCACTTCCAAGATTAAACAATAAATGTGAGATGTATCCTGTCTTAATTTTCTAGGGCTTCCATAACAAAATACCACAGATTGAATGGCTTAAACAACATAAATTTATTTTCTCATAGTTTTGGAGGGTGGAATTTAAAGATCAATGCTTGGAAGGTTTAGTTTCTTCTGAGGTCTCTCTCCTTGGCTTGCAGATGACCACATCTTTGCTGCATTTTCACATGGTCTTTTCTCTGTCCATGCACATCCCTGGAGTCTCTTTGTGTGTTCATATTTTCTCTTCTTATAGGGACACTAGTCAGATTGGATTAGAGTCTACCCTAAAAGCCATATATTAACTGAATTACCTCTTTAACGGCCTAATCTCCAAATACTGTCACATTTTGAGGTACTGAAGGTAAGGGCTTCAACATGAATTTGGAAAAATACAATTCAGTCAATCGCATATACTATACAATAGTCTTAGCTGTTTATTCTATGATGTTTTCTGCTGCATTTTTAAATAGTTGCACTTGTCAGAAGTTTCAAATAGAGGGATTAAATTTAATGGGTCCCAGCACAAATCAAAAGCACTAGACTTTGAATTCCAAATCTGAACCTCAAAGAACATTCTCTCCCCTTTTCTCTTCACTGGGTTTATTTCTATATGTGCTCAACATTCATTGCTATTGTACTTTTTCTTCAATTTCTCATTATCAAATTTTACTTTTAGAAAAGGAATCAATGGAAATTAGAATGTAAATAATCACTGTCAATTAAGTGTCCTTCGGTTGCAAACAATAAAAACCCAAACTAAACCTTCTTAAGCATATGGCAAGTTTTTTGATTCACATAATTTAAAAATAAAAATGATAGTAGAACGTTAGGTATGGACGACTCTAGGAGTTTAAATAAAGGCAACAAAACCTGATTTCTCTCTTTGCTTCTCACAGCTTTATCTCCTCTGGACTGACTGCATTCTCTGATATGACTCATTTTGAACTTTAAAAAAATAATAAAATTGAAATTAAAATGGTTCTAGTACCACAAACAGTATGTCTGACCCACAGAGGCTGAACAAAATATTGAGGTACAAGCCTCTGCTGAGCGAGTATAATCCAGCCTTGGACGACCCAACACCAGACTACATGAACCTGCTTGGCATGATCTTCAGCATGGACAGCATGATGCTCAAGCTGAAGCGGTGTGCTTGGGTTGCTGTCTACTGCTCCTTCATCAGCTTTGCCAAATCCCAGAGCTCTGAGGACATTAAGCAAATGAGTAACTTCATGGTGTCCATCTCTGCTGTGGTGATGTCGTATCTGCAGAACCCTCAACCCATGACGCCCCCCTGGTGATGTCAGCATAAAGGGATCACATCCTGGACCCCTTTTTCCCCCTCCCCTCAGGCCTGGTCCTTGGCTGCTCAGTTGCTGTCCTGGGCTTCCCTGGGTGAGGTAGTCACAAGGTTCACAGCTGGGTAAAAGAAACCTGGCTCTTTCCCTGAGATCCCACTTCTGGGGCAGATGGGGGAGTACCCTAGGCCTACCTTCCTGCCTGCCTTCCCCACCCTCCTTGCTGCTGGAGGATATGCTGTCCATGTTTCTAGGTGTACCCACTTATTTTCCTATTGAGACCAGTTAATAATAAAGTTTTGCATTCTGAAAAAAAAAAATGGCTCTAGTACATTAGCACATGTCTTTTCAAGTTAAATGTTGTTGCCTGGTAGCTATTCCTGAGACTCAAAACTTTTTCTTACTAGAACAGCTCAGAATGTGTCCTCATTTCTAAACTAATTCTTTCCAGGAAGGAGACATGAAATGTGAAAAGGCCAGACTTGAGTCACATGTGCCACACCTGGAGGTGCATGTAGAGCCCCTACAGATAAATACAAATTAATGGTGGGAAAGGATGATTCTCCAAAAGAAAAATCAAAGTAGTGTTTTCTTTTTTTTAACAAAAAGAGGGGTTACAGTAAAATGACAGTCAAAATTTAGCAAAATTCCACAGCAATATGTGAACTTAAATCCATCACCCTTTTTGAGAGTAGTGACAGAGCAGCAGGGCTCATTAAATCAAGACAAAGATTTTTTGAACAAAGGTACCCCTGAAGTTATACCACATAGCAGCTAGTCTTGTTCGGTAGCCCCCAATTTTGTCCATTTATAAGAACAAATTTATTCTACTTCCTGGTGTCCCTATTTTCTCAATGTTTCTCTAAAAGCCAGAGTTGGGATTAGAGTTAGAATTTATGTTACTGAGGATTGCCTAATAAAAGGACAAAGCAATTTGAAAATGGAAAGCCACATTCAAACTCTTATTGATAACTGTGTCTCTGCTGAGCACATGTAGAGACAGATAATGAGATTCATATAAAGAGTGGTCTATAATTGGATCCAGATGTGAAGGAATTGACAGATATCCACTAAAGGGAAACTGTACAAAATAACCAAGAAACAAATGGAATTGCAATGTGGAAGTTTATGAAGAATGATGGGCTGAACAACTACAAAGCCATTCAGGTGGCTTTTAGCCACACACTTGAAGAACTTTATTATTGCACTGAGCATTACTACAGAGCAGTATGGTCAAAAACCTATAGTGTTCCCTGCAGAAAGAATACAATATGGGACAGAGTCTTCAGCAAGGGCATTTTAAAGAGTTTAACTATTCTAGAGATGCCACCCTTTTTATTCATCAGCTGTGTTTGATATTAATTCCACAGTATTAAAAAAGAAATTCCATCATTTTTGGATCTCCATTTTATGCCCATGCTAAGTGCAGATATCCTGTAAATATTGCTAAAAACCTAAACTTGTCTCCACTTAAGAGCAGAAATCTAACTAGATGTTTGCCCAACAGGGGTCCAAATGGGTATATTTCATCCCCATGTAACTATAACCAGGTGTTAGAAGTAGACAGCGGTCACTATCAAAACCACACACATGTGGTATCAAAGTCAATAAATGCAAATACATATACTCATAATACTTGAGATAAAAGAGAATTATATGGTTCTTGTAGAGTATTTTAAACCTGAAATCTATCGTCTCCATCACCATTCCATAGCCATTTTCTGAATAGGAAAAGAATGCTTCCAATAGAGAAAATGCCATACGCAAAGTGCCTGAGTCAGTAAAGCTTTGTGAATTTGAGGAAGTAGAAAAAAAATCTAAGATGCTTAAATTATAAAGAGAAAGGGGAGAGTGATAGACTGGAGACCAGACAGAGCCATAATTATAAAGTAATGGATGTGTTTTTCTGGCTTGCGTAAGTGAACTATGGCATAATTTTCCAAAATAGAAATGACTGTGAAAGAGACAGCATAGGTTTAAGGGGGAAAAGACATATTTCAAATATGTAAAGTTTAAAATGTATGTGAACCACCCAACTAGAAATGTTAAGTAGGATATGAAAGTCTGGAGATCAGGAGAAAAGTTTAGCTACAGACATAAATTTAGAAGTCATCACTGTAAAGATGACATTTAAATGCAGAGAAATTGATGAGGTCCTCCACTGAGAGAGTGAATAGCTAGAGAGGATGGTACAAGATGAGGTAGAAATCACAAAGGAGGTTGAGATGGAGTGATCTATGGGGTGGAAGAAAAGGTAGAAGAATGTGACAATTGAAACCAAAAGAACCTTCATTAGATTTTAAGCTCCACTAACACTAGAGTTTACATATTAATGTGAACCAGTGAATCCTCAGAACTTAATATTTGACATATGTTAATTTTCAATAAATACTCATTAAACAAAAGAATGGCAGAACAATTATGTTCAAGAAGTTATAGAACCTAGTCTTTATTTTGTCTTTCCAACTAAGCCTCCATAAAAGTTGGAGAAAGCAAAAATACAAGAAACAAAAGGGATGTGTAAATTAAAAGGGTCCTTTGCTTCAAGGTAGAGTCAGGAACAAGAATGGAACCTTGGAGTCAGAGCACAGTCACTGTTGTCATGCCAAAATGTGCCAGTCTGGCTGGAGATAAACAGTAATATTTAGCAGTGCTAAGCAACCAAACTAGAGAAGTGCACATGACAATCAATCTTGCTTTAGTAACATTAATATGACTCTCTCAAAGACCAATCAAGTTCAAGGCCTTCCTGCACTCTTCCTTCTCCTTTTTCATGTCCTCTTTCTTTTCTTTCTTATCATCATGAACATTATGGAACAATTATGGTGTACCAGCACTGTCTTTTAAATACTATACATAGAGTATGTCATATAACCCTCGCAACAACTCTAAAAGGCATGTACTATTATTATTCTCATTGTGCAAATAAGTTGTTAAGGGTTATAGCTTGTTGAAGGTCATAGCTCACCTTCACAACTGGTTTCACAACTGAGCCTCAAAGTCTATTCTTTCAAACACCAAAGTCCCTGCTGCAGTACTTTATACAGACACCTGTTCAGTGAGATTTCTTTGTTGCTCTCTTACACATTTCATTCTATAGTAATCCACTTCTGGTTTTCCCATTTCCTTGGACATGAGGACTTAAGGCCAGCTTACTGCATAGATCAATCATGTGATGTGATTTCAGAGAGATTGGGAAGGGCCAGATGTCCTAATTTCTCAATGATTGATATATATTTTATTTTTTAAGTTAAGATTTTGGATTACAAGGTTAATTGCAAGGTTGCTAAAGAAAGGTAATACCTTAATTGCTTAAAAAGTTAGTACGGGTGAAAAAAATCTGAGAGCAAGTCATGATGAGTAGGGAAAAGGAGACACAAGAACAGTAAGTACTTGATAAGGTAAAGATGTAGAAGATGAAAAATAGGACAACTAGAGACATAAAAGAAAGTGTTTGATATGGATTTAGCGAATAAATGAATAAATAAAAGATAACCTTGAGCCACTTCTCAAGTTTAGGCCACTGGGAACTCTGTTTTTTCTTGTGCTCAACACTCTTTCTGGCAGAGTGACAGGCTAAGGAGTCTCTCTGCTATCAGCAGTGCCCTTCAACTTAATGAACTGGGAAACACTGATGAATGGTGATTCTCCTCTAGTATGAAAGCTAAGAAAGTAATTGCCAGGTGATCCACTACTTGCATCATCTTTGATTCCACTGAGCTGAACATTGTTCTGTTCAAAGAGATTATCAAATGATTTTTTAGTAGTTTGAGGTTCAATAAAGTGAAATACAATTTTTTTCCTCCAGCACTTTCTCCTTAGTTTTTGTGATCAAATATGCCAAAGTAAAACTAATTTGTGGAACTTATTAAAACAGGTTGCTGAAAACACAGAGTAGCTAGTTGGATCAAGTTTCTAACCCACCAAAGTTCTAAATATGCCAAAGTAAAACTAATTTGTGGAACTTACTAAAAAAGGGCACTGAACACACAGAGTAGTTAGTTGGATCAGGTTTCTAACCCACCAAAGTCCTAAAGGTTGGAGGGTCAAGTACAGATACCAGAGGGCACAGACATAGAGTCTGTATCAATTTGGAGACTGTGATGACAGTGGGTCACAGCTGTGGGACCAGGAAAGCTTGAGAATGGACCAAAGACAAACTAGAAGCTTCTACTCTCCACCCTACTCCTAACTCCCTCTTCACTAGAATTAAAAGCTGCTCACTTACTCTCTTTTTCATGAAGATGACTATCTTCATGTTTGTATAATATTGACAAGGACAAATATTATACCTGGGAAGTGATAATGAAATTAACCAAGAGTGGGGATTGGATGGTGAAATTTGGAGAAAAAAATTAATTTTACACATATTTAATATCAATAGAACATTAACATGAAGATTTCCAATGGAAACATGGGTCTAGAAATTTAAAAAGGTGCTTGGGGTGGACATAGAGATTTGGAAATTATCATCATATAATCAAAGCAAAAAATTATAGTTAATATCACTCTAGTCTAGCTCTCTCAGACTCAAAATCCAGTCATTTTTGCTAAACTGATCAGATACTAGACCTAATTTTGTTCCATTTCCTGTATCTGGATCCCTGTCCTATTCACAGTGCCTCAGCTTCTCTTTTAGTTTCCTACTTCATTTATTCTAAGACTGGGATAACTTTCCT
This sequence comes from Eidolon dupreanum, assembly GCA_028627145.1. Lineage (NCBI taxonomy): Eukaryota > Metazoa > Chordata > Mammalia > Chiroptera > Pteropodidae > Eidolon > Eidolon dupreanum. The sequence goes on from CM053502.1 coordinate 53,239,763, forward strand.
TGTGTTTTTTTTTTTTTTTTCTGGTCCCTTCTTAGTTTCCCCTTAACTCTGCTTTATGAGGAATAAAGATTGACTCCCACACTTGTGCCTGGTATATCTGCCTATCATTGCAGTGTGAGTGTTGTGTGGCCCTTGCTGCTATAGATTTCTATCCCTCACACAGGAGTCCCATTGACCATCTGGGCATTACTGCTGAGCCTCTAGTGAGACTATTTCCAAGGTCTATCTCTATAGCAGTCTGACCTTCAATTCTATGTTCACTGAGCTGCCACACAAGAAATACATTAGTTATCTTATAAAGACTTAACCCACAGTATCTCACCCAGCTATGACCATCACATGAAAAATAAATAAAACACTAAATGAATATAAGTTCAGTCTCTCTGAATCATTTCATTCATTCTATTTTTTTTTCCTGCCTCTCCATATGACACTCCATCGCCCTTATTCAGATTCATCCATTCTCATCATCTTTTCTTGACTCTGTCTCCCACATCCTCTGTAACTATAAAGCTTCTTCTTCCCCTTGGAGCTTTTGGTAAGCATACTTAGCTCTTTTGTTTGTGGCTACAATTGAAGGTTGTAATTCCCAGAGAGAAATCTGCATGCAGTTAAGTTTATTGGGAGCACTTTAGGGAACCATGCTTGTAAGGCATTGAGGAAAGCAGGATTGGCTGAGCTTCTTTTGTCCCTGGGCTCATCCCTGTGGTGAGAAGGTAGTTAGTGAGGGTTCCATTTAGTCAATCAACTTGTGTGAACAGTTCATCCTGGAGCTTTGTCTTAGTAAAAAGGAAAAAGTAGTGACGATATTTGTTGTCACTGAAGGATGCGCAACTCTAATTTACATCTGTCACGACCTGATGGTAAGTCATTCCCAAAGTCTAACGATTCAACTCTAAATAGAAGTTTTAGCACCATCAAGTAATTTTTATAAGACTGAAGGTTCATTGTATATTTTTCATGATACTTCTCATTGATTTATTTGTAAGTTTGTAAACATCCAATGATGATATTAACATCTTAGTCCTTTTTGTAAATTCAGACAGTCTACACTCCCTAAATATACATTATTATTCTAGTGATGTAACGGGTAAGCTCAGCCTAGTTCCTTTTTTAATTACTCTATTTCACTTTGCCAAAATTTAAAAAATCTATCTTAAAATATATCAGAACTCAGTCCAAAGTATAAGCTATTCACCTGTAAAAATAGGGTTGAGGGGGTTTTGGAAAAATGCAATTACATTTTTTAAGATACAAAAAACTTTAATTGCTCACTTTATTTTTCTAAGGTCTCTAAAAACTCAAAAGAGGGGCTAAACAGATTCTGGACTTTATAAAAGAAATTAACTTCTCAGATTAATATATCGTTTGCCAAGTTTCAGTTTAGAGTGAATTTTTACAACCAAGTTATAAAACTCCTGAAAATACCATGGGGACTAAGAATGAAAAAGCTCAGAGAACTCCAATATATCTGATGATAACCTAAGAGCCAAAAACACATGGTGAGATTACTATCCCAAATGGTGAAAAAGGGACAGAGTGAGTTTATATGGTGAAATAAATGATATATTTTATGGTGTTCATATATTTTGAAAGGCATGCCATAGGGTATTATGTAAAACTTTATTTGGATCTGTGGGAGACTGAATGACTCATTGACTGGTAATGGGATACAGAGCTCTCTGCTTCAGGGCCACCAATACAAATCTTGCCTGGGAAGAGAGCGATATAAAATTGTTACAATGGATCAACCTTTGCATAATCCTCCCTCATCATCTACCCCTGCACTCTGCACTCTCCACACCTTCCCCAGGCCTCCAATCGTGGGACCAAAGGATCTCATTTACAACAGAAAGAAACATAAATATTTAATAAAACAAAAATTGATGTTTCTCATTTTTTCTCCAAGTTAGTCAAAAAATAATTTGTGTAAACTTTAACAAAGACATTAAGAAACCAATGTCACATAACACAATTTATTAGCAAGCATTCAATGGACCTCCTTAGTGCTTAAAAATCAACACAGAATACAAGGATATTATTCATCTAATAAAAACTTATGCGAAGAATGAAGAAATAACTGAACTGAGTATTTAAAATAATTAGAGAAAAAAGAAACTCACATTCACTGGGCACATGGTATGGATTAGGCATTAGCTAAGTACTTCTATTTACATGACAATTTTCATGATCCTCTAAGAACTATGTATTTTATTTACATGTTGACAATTGAGGATACTGAGGCTTAAAGAAATTAAGTTATTCAACACTACACAGCTTGGAATAGATAAGGCTTAGAATCAAACAAAGATTTGTATGATTCTGAAGCCTGTCTCTCTGTTTTAGCCTTTGGTCTAAAAGGAGAGTGTACTACAGACAAAAAACTTACCACGATATGTCCCCAGCAAACAAAAAATATACTGCCAATAAATCTCCACTATCTAGTTTTCCAAATACAAATGTTCTGCTCTTCAACCTGATTCTAAATCTCCCATGGGAGCACACCCCATAATGACAAAAACATACATCTCCATTTTATTAATGGAAACACTCCACTTAGTGACAAATCTAGCATTTATGACACCCAGAGCAGATCATTTTTAACGCCCCCTTTCCCTTTATGACAACATTATTTTCAGGAATAATCAAGAGATGAACAAATAATAGCAGTAAGGGAAAAAAGAATTGCAGAGAAATGTTTCTTTTATATATAATTTCATATATATAATAATTTATATAATATAATTTATAATAATTTATATAATAAAATTATATATATAATAAAATTATATATATAGTTTTACGGTAACCGTAAGTAGAGTTTAATGAAACTGAAATATCTGCAAAAAGCTCAATTTAGGCAAATACTAAGTTGTACCACTTATGTAACATTGTAATTTTTTCTGTCCTTTAGTTTTAAAACAATCGAAAATTTAAAAAGAATTAACTTAAATTTTAAAGATACTAATTGCAGTGAAAGTTTTTACATATGAACTAAAATTTACACTTCCAATGAAAACTGTGTACTTCATATTTTAGCTTTTTAAACATATATTTAAAATTTCAAGCAGTCACATAGAATGATAGAATTGAAGGTATTCAAGTTCTATTTCTTTATTTTTGAACTTTATCCCCACTTATTTCGAATCTACTCTTTAAAACACAATAGGAACACATAGTGCCATAGGAACTGAAGACATAAACGGTGCCTGAACATTTTGAATCCTTAACAAACTTTGCAAAACAAGCCCTTACAGCTGAGTCCATTGGGAAAAGAACTATATAACTGGGTGAAGGGGGGGGTTTATGTAATTAACTTCCACATAGAGAACAATGTTTATTAAAGGACAAGCAATAAAAATGTGATAATTTGAAGTTTACATTTATATTATTAAAATCTGCCATTATGATTGCTTAGAACATAGATCAACAAAAAAAATTTTTTGAGAGAGAAGTATTTCGTTACTGACATTGTCTAGAATTGCCAACACATGGTTATAATGAAAACCAACCTACTTTTAGTTTCATTATTGGTTTTTAAGTTCTCCATTGTCCATGAACCCAGGGAAGATCACATTCACTGTCCTCATTTTTGGTGTACCACTAGCTCAGGTGCCTGTTCAACATTAACTCACCGAAAATAGCTACAATGGAATGCTCTCTCTTCTAAGGCCTGGGATATTAACACTTCCCACAAAGGACAGGAGAACTCTTTGTGGAAATCTTTCTTCATGGGAAAAATACTAATTTTTCTGACACTATGTAACGCTTCCATCCAGTGCTCTGTTTGAAACTACATGTCCTTGGTCACCACCCCCAGTAAGGAAAGAGAAGAACATGTGGCTGCTTTAGGGTTTTTTATCATCTTGGTACTGTGTCCAAATTGCATCTGAGACAACATGGCTACATAATATCATGAATAGGGTAATAAATATCAGATGACATAGCCAGTCTTGTGACATGAGAACAGCTCCAGCAATTGTCCAAGCTTTTATATTAATGTTAACATTTCATGTTAAATAAAGTTTATACCTTAATTTTGACATGTTTGTCAGCTATTTTTCTGGAAATCACACCTGGCACAATCAAAAACGGAGGGGGTGGGTAACATAAAAGTTCTGTAACATAAATCAACAAATAAACAAAGATTAATTCCATAATCTGTAAAACATGGCCATGTTGTCTGTCGCCAAGATTAACAGTGTGACTAGAGGTACAAAGAAACAAGAGAGATGGCATAGAAAACTATAATACCAAGTGAAAACCTATGATTAGGAAACAGGAGATGGGAAATTAACAGTAGGCAGTCAGAAATGAAACCTAAGTAAATTTGTCCAAAACTGCATTTCTTTCAGTTAGCTTTAAAACCATCTACTTGAACTGGCTTTGTTCTATTACATAGGAAAAGCACAACTTTGTACCTAACCTCAAGAAGCTAGACTCATCTCAACAGGAACAAGAACCAACAGAAAGGAGCAAGCTCCTTATTCTTACTCCAGTCTGCTAGTCTCTATCTAGGAATTTATTATAATTATATAATTATTTGTTTACTATATATCCCCTTCATAAACCTTTAAGTTCCATTACTGTTTCGTCTACCTTCAAATCGTTAGTTCCGGCACACGGTAAGGATAAATTCAGGAGAAAAATGAGTGAGATAGACCTATTCATTTAACCAAACCACTTGAGAGTTGGAGAAGTTGTTGGAAGGTAAAAAAAAGGCCTCACCTGAATAAGGTAAGAAATTTAGGATAAGCAAGAGTTTTCCTAACAGATCATTAATAATTATGTGTTGATAAGTTTTATAATAATTATATGAAGATAGATTTGTAGATTTCTTTTTAACCTAAAACAAGTCTGTTTCCATATTTTTCAACTTCATTTGAAGTCTTCCTACAAGCACAAATGAAACCTTAAAAAAAAGTTTCAAGATATATTGAGCATTCCCAGTATACTTTGAGAAGTCTACTTCTAAGATTTATAAATTTTATAAATAACTTTACAGTAATCTTCCCCCATTGTTAATGGCAGTCCTAAAGAATGCAGGTTAGGCACCCTGGCTTATTTCTCACACCCCCATATTACAATCTCATTAGAGCCCTCTAACTGTGCCTCTGAAGACTTATTACATTTTAACTCCTTATCTGACCTTCATGTCTATGTCTTCATTGTAACATTCTGAAATTAGATAGGATCCAAAGAGAATAGAATTTTCTTTTTTCTTTCTCCAAACATTATTTCATACAAAAGTATATGATGGTCCTAAAAACAGGACCAAGGACAGACTCAAAGGATGTCAGTTGGTGAATCATTTTGAAAGGAAGAAGTGGCCAACATATTCACACATTGTCTTATTATGTATCACCTTTAAGCCTAATTACACAAAAGACAAAGGAAATGTTTGAGGCCAAGTAACAACGCAACTGGAAAAAGTTGGCTTATTCAGAGATCACCTAAATATATAACATAGGAAGATGCTGGAAAGTTCAAAATAATGAAAGAAAAAGAGCATTTGAAAGTAAATGACACACTTTTTAAAAACACATTTGGTCATATTTCCAAATGGCCCACTCACTCTACTTCTACTTCTCTGTTTTTCCCAGATGACAGTTTCCTCGAATAAATCAATTCCATGTGATAAACTTTAAAAAAGAGACCTGTAATATGTACAAAAGCATTAGATATGATTTGAAATTTGAATTGTGTTCCAAAAAAATTGTAGTGCATTAGAATGTATTCAACACTTATTGCTGGTATTTAGTCAATTTACATATAGTAATAAAAGACAGTCAAATCATTAAATTACATGACTTTCTCAAAATTGCTCTTCAATTATAATAAAATTAAGCATTTGTGTCTTATTTATAAACATGGATAAGTAGCTAACACATTGCAGATACCGTAGTACTAGAACCAAGTATAATTTTCAATAGTATTTTCAGGGTTTGAGTCATTTACTGATATTAGCCATTAAATTGTGTGTGTGTGTGTGTGTGTGTGTGTGTGTGTGTGTGTGTGTGTGTGTGTCTGTCTGTCTGTCTGTCTGTCTTCAAGCTATGTCAAAATTATCTCTAAGAAAGAGGAAGACCATATAATTCTTTGAAAAATGCAAAGCATGGAATAGCACTTAAGAGTTGTGTAAAATACAAATCAGTTTTGAGAAAAAGGAAATTTGAAATTAACTACAAGATAAATATAGAAAAGGAGAATTCTCAGAAAACAGTACTGATTTCCCCCAGTTTGCGGTCTGTTTTTGTTGTTGTTGTTGTTGTTGTTGGTTTTTGGTTTTTGTTTTTTTTTGGTATTAAAGAATTTATGACTTATAAAAGATTTCATTTCTCAGTCATTTTTAAAAGTCTTTTCAGACATCTTTAAACCTCAGAATAGTCTGTGGTCTTTGTCCTAGGAAAATGTTGTGTGAAAAGAAAAGGGAATTTTATGCAATTGCCCCAACATGACTTCTTTGCAGGTACTTCTACCTGTTTATGTAATATGAATCCATTAGAATAACTATACGATCTCTACACTTATGCTCTAATCTCATTGGGAGTAATCTCTCATGTCCTAATTCCTGTTTCGACCAATTTAAAAACCCAGGAAGTAAATAAAGCTCAATAAATGTAAATTCAAATTACAATTTGTAATATTTACTAAGATGAGTAAATCCAAGAGAAAGTAGTAATAATCATGCAAAATTTGTAGAGTTGCTTCTTTCATTCTTTTGCATTAGCAGTTTTACTTCCACAGCTACACGGCGCACATCAAAGCAGAGTGTGTTGGCAACTGGTGAAATTGCATAGAGCATATAGCCAATTGGGAGAACTTAAGCCAAAAAGACTATCTTGTGTTCTTTAAGGAGTTCTGAGGTAATCCTGGCTGAAACAAGTTTGTGGCTTAGCATATACAAAAAGATGAGGTACTGGGGTCTGCAATTATTACCAGTGAGGCAAAAGTACATTTTAATTTATGACTCTCATCTGTGTAATTTGAACCAAGAGCCTTGGCCCATGTGGAGATGTGCATCTGCTAAGTCCAACAAAGGCCTGCTCGTTACTCCCAAGGAAAGGCTGGCAAAGGGGAGTGAAGAACCTCAGTCAGAGATTTGGACACCACCACCAACACCTGTTTCCAGTTGAAACCCACTGAACCAATTTCTGTTTGCAAAACTAATTGTAAAGTTAAGAAGTTCTGCAGCAGATTAAGAAACAGTGTGTGCCTGCCCTGCCCGAAGGAAAGCTGGGTACTATACTTATGAAAAAGCCATTTAAGATGAGAAACAGGCATTTGCCAGGGTGGCAGCCAGTAGATTACAGCCAAAATTCCATCAGTGCCCCAACCTACAGTCTGTTCCCTGACCAGAAGGGGGATGCAACCCTGCTGATGACATTGGTCAACCTGGAAAGGCTGTCCAGTATGGCACAAGGAAGCCAAAAAATGCTGAAATAGAGAACATGCAGGCTCTCAGGCACAGCGCCAACCTTAGTGGGAGAGCAGAGCTGCTTCTGACTAATGCTGAAGACACATAAAGTCACAGACTTCTAACGAAAGTGGTGACAAAATGTCCAGACAGGCATTTTGATCACCAATCTTATCTGGCAACTTTCCATTCTCTTCTGGCATTAGAGACCTGATAAAAATCTGTGTTTCTCCCTCCTTGTCTGATTTTGGAAAAGGTTTCCCCACTACTGGCCTTCCATTATTTTGACTGACAATCCAAACTGGGTCTACAGGCAAAATCAATTCTACTGTGCTCTTTGAATTAACTGACAACGGCTCTTTTATTCAAATAACGACAGTTGCTGTGCCAACGATAACACCATCAGTGTAGAGTTAGAGGTAACCTAGGTTGTAATTTTAAGCGAACTGAGTTTTAATTCTTTCCATTAGATGGAACAAATAACTAAATGTATCTTGTAGTTTCAGAGACCACACCAAACGCAGTGGTTCCCAAACCTCACTGCATGTTGTTCTCACAGGAGATCTTTAAAAAATATTTAGGCGTGGCTTCCAACTTGAACATTTGGATTTCATCTACATGGGATGTGATCTGGACATTAGGACTTGTAAAAAAGTCCCCAAGTTATTGTGATGTGCAGCTAAGAGTGGGAATTACCACTATAGTGACTAAACAGAGTTCTACAGCTCCTCAGGTTCAAAATTCAGCTTCTCCCTTTAATAAGCGTGTGACTTTGGAAAGATTACATCAGCAAATAATAGCGATGATCTCAGTTATTGTGAAGGTTTAATATAAGAACAAAGAGAAATGCCTAGTATTTAGTAAGTGCTCAATAAAAGTTAGCTTAAAAAAATGAATCTTTTATTAAAAGCATGTTTGTGCACCATCCCAAACCAAAGAAGCCTGTTTATGTGATTTTCATATAAATTCTTAGACTAATTTCATTTATTCAACACATTTTTACTAAACAATTTGCATTAGTTTTCTATGGTTGCCAAAGCAAATTACCACAAACTTATTAGTTTCAAACAACATAAATTTATTATTTTACAGTTTTGTAGGTCAGAAGTCCAATACAGGTCTTAGTGGGCTAAAATCAAGGTGTTGGCATGGCTGTGTTTCTTTCTGGAGGTTCTAGGGGAGTATCTGTTTCCTTCCTTTTCTCAGCTTATAGAGGTCTTCCATAGTCCTTGGCTCATAACTCCTCTCTTCCATTTTCACAGCCAGTAATGTTTCACCTCTTCAGTCTTTTTTCTATAGCCACATCTTCTGCTGACCAACCTCAGCTTGAAAAAATTCTCTGATTTTTAAAGACTCATGTAATTAAATTTGACCCACCTAGATAATAGAGACTAATCTCCACATCTCAAGATCTGTAGCTTCAATCACATCTCTAAAGTTATTTTTTGCCATGTAAGCCAACATATTTAGAGGTTCCAGAGATTAGAGTGTGGACATGTTTGGGGAACCAGCATTCCTTCTACCACAGAATTGCTGTGGCCTTGTATCATATTCTTTTTAAATGTTCTCTTGGATAACTAAAATTCCTCCAGTCCTTAAAATCTAGCATAAACTCTTGTTTTGCAAAACTCCTTATTTCACACTTCAGTACAAGTCTCACAGAAATTATTATAAAATGGGATCCAATTATGTCTACCCATGTCACTTAGCAACTGATAACTATAATAAGCAGTTAACCAAATCAATCCCAGGTAAAGATAATATAGATTCTGTGTTGACTTCTTAAACTTTTCTGTCTAGTGTTTCCTCTTAAGATTTAAATACGAGTCTTTTACTCAATATCCCTCAGAACTTTAGTAGATTTTTAAAAGTTGCCAGATCCCTTCCCATTGTAATAAATAGCATTTTATTTCTGCAGATTTCAAACATGATGCCAAACTCCTACCAAAAAGCTACTTGAGCAAACATAAGTAATGAGATCCCACCAGGGCTAGTCATGTTTCCTGACACTATTCACACCTCTCTGGATAATCCATCATTTCTCTGCAGCACAAATTGACCCTGAAAAGTCTGGGCAAGTTCCCAGAAAACTGTGAGCCAGGCCCACACATTTTGTCAGAGGGAGTGGGTATTACAATCTGAAAAAGAGTACCTGAGCAAATGTCCTCCTTCCAGCCAAAGCCTTACCTTAAAATGAACACTTTGAGATTTCTCCTTGGTCCTGTCATCTGCCCATGCTACTCAGAAAGTCTAGCTGTTCCACACCGTCAAGTTCAGGGTTACTACACAGTTAGATCCACAGCCCTTTTTTATCTAATGCAGCTGTGACTTAGTAGAATCACTCTTGTCCTCCTTTCTCCTCCCCTGGCTTCTACTCTCTTCAATCTACAAAGTGATTAATAACAGTCTATCTTTCTCCCACTCCTGGAGGTTAAGAGTTGGAGAGTCAGGACCCATGTAGTCTTATCATGGTGGAGGGATAACGGGAAGATAAGGCTGGGTAGGTGTAGAATGGCCAGATGATGAAAGACTCTGGATGCTGGGTTGAGGCATTTTGACTTGATTCATTAAATGATAGGGAAGCATTGTACTCTGCTGTGTAAAGGAGTGACATAAAGATAGTGGTATTTTTAAAAGAACAATCTGACAGTGCCATGTACAATGACTTAGAAGAAGAGAGAAAATAGAAGAGAAGCCTGTTAGGTGATTATCACAAAAACCAAGTCTAAGTTGATAAGGGTCTGCAACAATATGACAGTGTTCACAAAGCAGGAGCAAAGATAAATCCAAGAAGCTTCAGGAAGGAGGAACCCATTGGGCTTAATGACTAATGTTATATGGGTGATAAATCTGAGAGACCTCAGAGATGACTCAAAATGTAAAGCTAAGGCAGTATGAAAATGGTGGTGCTTCTGACACAGGTAAAAGAACTAGAAAGGGAATTTGGAGCGGAAGTGTGGATTGAGTTAAAGTAATTAACAGTGCCTAGGTTATTCTTTGACTAAAATTTATCAATAGTTTCTCATTGAAATTTGTATAGATTCCAAGTGCTTAACATTGCCCACAAGATTCTGCTTTAAATCTCTATATTTTTACCTCTCACAATTCTCCTGATAGGAAATGTCTTTCAGTAATTTACAATGAATCAAATTATTTTCTGCCTCTGAAGTTGGATCCAAGTCTGGACAAACATAGAACTCCATTATTGTGATTATTCCAAGGAATGTGGGATGTCATATATGGATGCTGGTTAAAATAAATAAAAATAAATAAAGGTGGATAGCCTCTCTCTTTCTCTCTGGAATATGGGCTATAAGAGTGATGTAGCCTTGTGATTATTAGTAACCATTTGTCACCAAATGTAGGAACTCTCTCTGAGAATGAGGCCAAGACAAACAGAACTATAGATGGAGAGAGAGACAGAGACTTGAGGACTAATATAAATCCCTGAATCCAGCCAAGCCTTACCAGCTTCACATCTTAGACTTCCCAGTTACATGTACTAATGAGTTCCCATTTTTAGCTTAAGCTCAAGCTTCTGTCACTTTCAGCCAACAGTCTTAACTACTCTCTCACCTCAGGCTGTGCATCTGCATGGAATGCTTTTCCTTATACTCTTTGCCTGACTAGCTTCTACTTGTCTTCAGGACTTGGCTCAAATATTATCTCCCCAGAGATCCATGTCATAAAGCACCAGTCCAAATTAGGTCCCTCTTTACTGTTCTCTTAAATTATCTTATTTTTCTCAACTTTTTTTTATAATTTGTAGTAATATGTTTACATGTATTTATCTGTTGAAGATCTGTCTTCCTTAATATGGCCCTACACACCTCCTGAAGTCCTATGAGAATAGTAATGAATTTGTTTTTAAAATACATAAATTTAAATTAAAGAAAATGCAACAAAACATTGGAAGCTAGAAAGCAGATGTGTGAATAGTAATCGACCTACCAGATTCAAGAAAACTAAATTCTAAGCCTAAGAAAGGCTGAAAAGTGGCCTAATCTACACCATGGAAGTCCTAAAAGACTCAAGTCATATCTCTGGGGAATTCGATCAACCCAGGCAAAGACCTACAGGTAATGAATGACCTTAGAACATTTCCAACTGAATGGCCAACTTGAATCCCACCTTGGCAAAGTGCCACTCACAGACATAGACTCTTCTATATGATTCCATGTCTCTCTCTTAAACAAAAGTCAATATCCAAGGGTCACTAGGCCTTTGAAGAAACTCTCCAAAATAAAAGAGAGATATCACACCAAGTAGAAATTTTTAAAACTTGGATAGAAAACTTTTTAAATAATACAGAGATAAGAAATACAGAGATAGGAAGACTTTTAAAATAATAGATGGGCACAGATCTATGCTAGAATACATCATGATGAAATCCAGAACACTGGAGATGATAAGATTCTAAAAGTTTTCAGAGAAAAAAGAACTGTGTACTCACAAAAGATTGAAATTACAACATAGAACTTTTCAACAGCAACATGAAAGCTAAAGATGATGAAGCAATGTCTTCAAATGTTTGAGAGAATGTGAATCTAACCCAGAACTCTATAACTAGCCATAAGTGTGAAGATGGAATAAAGACATTTTCAAATATGTAGACCTCAGAAAAATTTACATTTATCTTTTCTCAAGAAGATATATTCAGCTAAAATGAGAAGCTACACCAAGTGGTGGTGGGGGTAAGATCTAGAAAATAGGTGATCAAACACAAAAGAGAAGGAAAGGGACTCCTCAGGTGATTGTGAAGAGAAATAGAAAGATGATAACTCTGTAGTGGCCTGAAGATTTCCCAGTGTGAGCTAGAACAGGTGCAAAGATCTGGGAAAGAAAGACTTCATAAAAATGGGATGACTATGTCATCAAATGGATTTAAATATAATTGGGAAGAGATTTACTGGAGAGAGATTAGGGATAAAGTAGCGTAAATACTTGGAAAACTATGCAAATAAAAACAAAAATTATGATTATGGTTGTTATTATTCTTGTGATTAATCCAGGAAAAAAAAATAAAAGTTGAACAGAGAAAGATAATAATGAAAATAAAAAATTCTAACAATTTTAGTGCTTATCATATAGCATGCATTACTCTCTTTATATTATTAAATTATTTATTAATCATCACAAGAACAACATATAGGTACTATGATAACCTCATTCTGTAGTTAAAGAAACTGAGACACAGAAATATTAAGAGATTACCTAAGCTCACCCTGAAATAAGCACTGTTGTTGGAGTTTCAATTCATGCAGTTGGGCTCTGGAAGCTGTTCTCTTAACTAATACTCCATATAGCATGTCAAAATAATCATAGGATAGTATATATCTCCATTGTAAATATCATTTTCATGGTCAAATATAAACATTGATTATTCATTTATCCCACATTACAAAATGACTATTTTGAAAGAATAGGGAGAAAAGAGTATAAGTACAACATGAAAGGAAGCTAAATCTTCAGCATCTATGTCGGAAGTCAATAGCTAAGACCCTTAAAGGAATAGAAAGAAAGAAATTGCAATGTAAGCATCATTTTAAAGATTTAGAGATAAGTGCCTCCTCAAAAAATCAGTTACAAGAATTGAATATTGTTGCCACAAACAGAAAATGACAAGGTATGGGAGATTTCTTTCAGGTAACTAATTTTATTGTCTTGTTTAAGGATTTCAGTTGAATTAAATCAATATGTAAAGCTGTGAGTATGGGTCACCTCTTAGTGTAAGTAGAGAGAAAAAGTCCCAGGGACAAAATGTTTGAAAGTTTACATAACCCATGATAGGAAGCCAAAGGGACAAGGAAGCAGAGAAGAAACTAGGAAAAGAAAAGGGAAAGGGCTCGAAGAAGTCCAATGCCTTATAAAGCAAAGAAGAAAAGAGCACTGGAAAGGAGGAAGACATTAACAGTAAGAAAATGAGGGGAAGTCAGTGAAAATAGCAACTGAGCCAAAATGGCATTTCAGTCGTAGTTAGAGAGCAAAGTGGTTGTGAAGGAATATATAGAAGGAGCTGTTTGTAAGGCACCAGAGAGAATGATTACATAGCTGTCAGTGGGGCAACAAATTCTAAAGAAGTCATTTCCTCTGGTACAGAGTTCTCTACCTTAAGAGCCAGCCAGCTGATTCGATTTTTTTTCCTGAAGTACACTGCCAATGGAGTAGTCCCACCACCCCTTCAGAAACAGGAAATAAATTATAGGAAATCATCATTGGCAAAAAGCTCTTTGACATGAGGAAAATGACACAGTTTCTGGTGATGGCGGCATGCCATTTTCTGCAATGCCAAAGCAAAGAAATCATAACATCTAGAAAATAATATTTTCATGCTTGTCATATAAATTCTAGCCAGATGTTGCCCCAAGGAAAATGTGCTCCTTTGGCTTTAATGAAAAGTACAGAAGAGCAAAGCCCCCCTCCTCACTGTCAATGACCCCCTGATTATTCGTTAGATGAATCAAGAGACAAATTTTGGGGCAGGATGAGAGCCACCCAGGGTTAGACCTAAAGATAAGAGAGAGGTCACCATTTAACTTCCAGAAGAGCACCAAGTACATGCTAAAGAAGAGAGAAGCCACCTGGCAGCATTCAAGTGGAGCCTCTGGAATGCAATTGTGTTCCGGGGCAGGCAGGTGAGAGCATGTTCAGAGCTCCAACAAAGTAGGCATGTGATGGGGGAGATGAAAGCATCCCACCACCTCCTCTGGCAACTAAGGAAGTCTCCTGTCCCTTTCATCTACCAGTCATGTGACCTATCAGCTACTTGTAGGGGGTGTCCACAGATTTTGCCATTAGTCACGTGCCAGAGTGCTGTTTACTTGAAGTAATGGATGTCAGAAAAGTGTAAGCTGGTCTCCAGTAGTATAAGAATACACAAGTTTCAGTTATTCACTGAAGCTGCAGTTTCCTTCCTTTCACTGAGGCACAGTTCAAGGGAATGATGGTTCATTAAATATATATGTTCCACATGTAAATAAGAGGTTATCAGAGTTCATGTAAAATTAGCATCACTCCTGAGAGCTACTGACCAAGTGAAAAGTATTTTGGTGAATCACGTATTCATTTTTTCTGTATTTTCATACTACTCTGAATCAAGGCCAAAACACAGCACACGCGCACACTCACAGGACATGTGAGCTTGAGGCTGGATTTAAATCCACTCATTGAGTTATTTAGTCATGTTCTTACTGCCCTACCTCCTCACTACTTTGAGGGGGGTGATAGATAAGCAGAAAGAGAAAAGTGGGTGTGGATATGTAGCCAGACTCCCAGTGATGTCCTGGAGGAAAGATCAAGGAGCACTTGACCTTTCCCATGTTTTTGCCCTCCTTTCATACTGCACTGAAGCAAAGAAAATGAGAACATATCTATCTATTCCAGCACATCCTAGATTGTAGATATCTCCAAAAGAACAGCATGTCAGTGACACAAGAAAAGATGTCAGGCTAGGGAGTGGACATCTCCACCAATGCCATTCACCTGCACCTCTAAAAACTAAAGAGCTAATAGTAGACAATATCTCTCTTGTGGAAAACCATGTCTGAGTGATACAAACTCTGAGCTTGAGCTCACTCTAAATGAGACAGAAGACTCCATCCATGCTATTAGAATGAGAAGAAGCACAATGTAGAAGGGAAGCAGATGAGCAGTGGGGACAGGCTGTTTAAATTCCAGGTGTGTGTTTACTAGCCATGTGACTTTAGGTCAGTTATTCGATCTCTCTCTGCCTCTGTTTCCTCAACTCTAAAATGGAGTGAATGATAATATTTACCTCATAGGGTTATTTTGTCATAATTAAATGAATTAATCTATTTAACACAAGCTCAACAAATGATGACTATTATCATATGTGCTAATAAGGTCCCTGGGCTCCAAACGACCTTTCCCATCAGCTTGTTATCTACCTGAAATTTTACCTTTGGAAAATTGTTCCTTGGATAGAGAATTTAGGATTCACAAGAGCCTCTAGCCTTATTAAAAGGTAAACACTTCTTAAAATGCAAAAATATGTCATCTATGAATCTCATATTTATGAAGTAGTAGCTCTAATTTCTTCCACAGTCACAGTCAAGAGCAAGATTTGATTAAACCACTACTGTGCATCTTTTGCCTTTTCCTTTAACCAGCTTCCATTACTGGGCTAAAAGGGCTCCAGGTGCTCCCCAGGGACACGTGTTCCTTCAATCTTCCCAATCTACCTTTCTATATATATACACGATCAGGAGAAGCTGGCATTTTCTACTACTTCATTGACACTTCTACTTTTTTCTCAGTACACATGTCCAGTCTGTTTTAATTTCTCCGATCCTCTTTTCTCCACTACCTGCTCTATTTCTCTGTCTGCAACAATTTCTCTTGACATCTCAGATCTACCAAGTTCAAAATTTAGTTTCTCACACTAACCTTCTCCCACACAGAAACCTCCTCCCACAGCACTTCACTAGCCCATTTCTATTAAAGGCATAGTGCATTTCACAGACTAGAATCCTAAAATTAACTTTGGCCAATTCTGCCAACCTTGTTTGCAGACAGTCAGTCACTAACGACTCCTAGTTCTAAAAGTAAAGTATGTCTACCCCTGCCCTACATTAAGTCATTACACTGCTCACTTAGGCTTTTGTAATAAGATCTTAGCTGGTCATTCCACATCTTATCTCTTTCCCTTCCAATCTAATATGCGTACTGCCTCCAGCTCTGAGCATACACATTCTCATTAAAAATAATGTAATGCCTTCCCAAAGTCTGGTGAAATAAATAAAGCCAATACTTCAGCTCTGAACTACCTTTCCAGCCATAAATCCTACGCTTCTCTATATTTACCTAACATTCAAGTTAAACTGAGTTATTCTGTGATATCATTACCACAGGATTCTTACTTTTTCTTTCTTTGTACTCCACACATCTAAGATGTTCTTTTTCCTATCTTTGCTAACTGGCCCACAGAACATGTTGGAGCACTTTTTTTTTCTTTAAGTTCTATGACCTTGAACAAGATAATCTCCCTGGATTTAGGAGTAACTATAAAAATTGTAAAATGCACTGCTGTAAGGGGCTGTTGTGAGGTTTAAGAGCTGCTATAACAACAACAAAAAAAAATCTACGAGTCACCAAATGGCACCTATTTCTAAGGCTTGGCTCAAGTGGAATTCCCTATAGGAAGCTTTCCTTAATTCTCCACAATAAGATAGTCCTTTTTCCTTCCTTCTTTTCTTCCATGCTTCTTTCCTTCCTTCCTTCCTCCTTTCTTTCCTTGCTTTCTTCCTTCCTCTCTTCCTTTGATGCAAAAAGCATCCATGGAACAGCTGGTTTATGTCAGACACCGGGCCAGTCTAGGACACATACATGGGAGAGATGTGGCTCTGACCCTCAGGAAGATAACAATCTAGTGGAGGAGATGGCAAGTATTGAGCGAGAGATACATGTGGGTGTCAAACACACACAAAGGATGGAGGTTATAACTGCTTGATCAACCCAAGAAAAGCTCACTAGTGATGGGGAATTGAGAACTGAGTTGTGAATGACAAAAAGGAGCTTTCTAGGCTACTGTGTGGGAAGTGGCCTTCTGGGCAGAGGCTGAGAGGCCCCAGAGAGTGTGGCTGTCCTTGGGCAGCATTGTTGACAGTGTGGTGTGCAGAAAGCTGAAGCAAAATTCTTTCGGATATTCTTAAAAATTCAAAACCCCACTCCAGAATCAATGAATGAAAATACTTGAGTTTAAAATGTGAGAAAATAAACTTCAGACAAGTGCCAGAGATGATTCTTCTTGTCATTATATTGTGTCATTCATTATATTGAGGTCACAGAGTTTATTAATTAGGCTTCAGACAGAGGAACTGGAAAAAAAATAAATGATGTGTGTAAGGCAGTAAGTATGTAACAATACATTCTTCTTGAATTTTGGGGTTTTCAAAATGTATTTAAAGTAAATTAGAATAGTAAGCAGCATTAAAAATAATGTGAGCATATTTTTTATATCAAACTATTTTCATGCAAGAAAAGGAAAAAGAACACATTCAGTTTGTAATACTTTATGTATATATAACACATATTGCATACATAGAATTTCACTTTTGTAATGGAAGTAGGTTTTTGTATATATGTACAGAGGGAAAAAAAGTATTGAAGAATAAACTTCAAAATATCAATGATGGTTACCACTAGGCAGTGGGAGTTTGTATAATTTTGGAGGAAATTTTATGATTTTCCTAAATGAATATGTATTTCAGTTTAACTTTTAAAAAGCAGTATAAGTTCCTTTTCTTTAAGGCAAATAGCCAGCACCAAACTGGAATTCTAATTTAGAGACCTGCAGCCTTGAGAACAAGGAGGGTATGACCTTCGGACGGGAGGTGATGACACAGCCCAGACTCTTCCCAGGGCGCCAGACCTCAGTCTGGCCTGGGAAAACATCTAGCAGCAAGGCCAGCAGGGAGAGCAGGATCTGAGGTTAAGGCCTCCACAGCTCAGGTGGTATTAGGTCAGGAAATCATAGACCCAGCTGTGAAGACCTGGAAGCGCAGAAGAGGAAATGAAGCTGAGGCAGGCAGCCTTCACGGGAGGTCTGGCATAGGCCATAACCAGACTTGCCCTGTGAACACGAAAGTCTGACCAGACGCAGTCATCCTCTCTTCAGAGCGTGGCAGGTCCTATGAGCCAGAGGTTGGATCAAGGCTCCCCTTAATCCAGGTGGAGTCTCAGGGGCCAGTGTTATAGAAAAGATTCCTACCATATTAAACTACCTTTAAGGGAGCTCAAATTATTCCCTGAACCTGGGATCCTTCAAATTTTTGTATTCTATTTGTGAAATATAGACATTCTTTCCAATAACTGTGACATTATGTTCTTCTACATTGTGTTTCTAAACTTAACATAATTAAAGAAGTTGTCTGTGCTCCATATTCTATACCCCAGACTACACTATCATCCTGTGCCATACAGTTGTTTCGTGAATGTCATTATGAATAAATAATGACATAGGAGATGCTACTCTTTTACATAAAATTGTATGTATAATGCAGCTGATACTGGGGATGGGAAAACTTTTCACTGGTCCTATATTATAGTCTGTAAACCATGAACATTGAATTAACCCAATAAAAGTGACAATTCTGACCCTGGGCTATACCCATTACTCTAAGGTTACAGCTTGCAAGCCAACTCAAATTGTTCTCAATGTGGTACTTTACGGAAATACTTATCATCTGGAAACCGTATGTAGTGCACATTCTTAATAAATAATAACACATTTTATTTTGGTTTACTGAAAATTAACAGGGCATTTGGGAAATTGCTGTTATTGTGAGAGACTGTTTTATATTTGCCTTGGCAGTACAATAGCTATCTAAGTGGAAAACAGGAGAGCCAATGGCATTGAGGGTGGTTTTTTTCCCTCTGCTGTTGGTATTCAGAGAAAGCCATGCAGCTGGTAACATTAATGACATCCCGTATACTCACAAGAGATGAAAGAAGCCAACCAAACTTTTAATGGGCTTAACCATATGAAATCGTCATTCTGAGCTGATTAGTTTTGCATTCAGACACAGTAAATCTACTTCTTTGCAACTATGTTCAAATCTGTAGTCAAAAATGCTCTGCAACGTTTCAAGGCTTTTTAACAATTGTTTAAGCTTTGTGAAAGTACTGAGTAGGAAGGCAAAAAGCAGTGAGCTTTGGGGAGATATTCCTGTGACAAGAGCTGCTCTCGAGATACTGCATCCCATTTTCTGATGGTACTGATCCCTCTCTAACCCCAAGGTTCCGAGGGATCACCTATAAGATTCTATCACCCACTAATTAATAATTAAAGGATCAGCCCCCAATAGGATTAGTTTTAATGGGAAAAGATACATTTGCACAATTGGAGAGCAAAAGATAATGATGAGTTTCAGAAAAGAAGGGACTAAAAGCTGGGACTAAGAAGACTAGCAAAAGCAGCTTTTTTAGTGGTTTCTTTGAGTACTTCTTCTTCTCCTCCTTGCCAGGCTTACAGAGTAATAATGTAGGTAAGGGGGCGGGAGTGGGTGTCCTGCTAGCAGCATGGCTTTATAGTCCCTCAGCCCTGTTCTGGCCTTGCCAACCCTCCCATCGCTTTCCCATCTCTTTTGTCACCCTCCCCTCAGTGCTACGCTGAAATGCTACAAGAGGTTTCATTTTCATAGTAAGAGAGAAATATTCCCAAACAAGTTTTCCATTTCTGTTGACCTTTGTTTTCCATTTTAGTATTCAATATATATATCATTCCTATCAACTCTGTGGGTATTTGGGTGGATGTTCAAATAGGCATACTGAGAAATCATACAATAATTTTTATTTAATGATGCATGTTATGTTTCTCAGATTTAGAAGGATTTGATTTTTCTTACCTAATCCACCCTTTCCACATGACTGATTCCCAAACATTAATGGTTCTCCCATCGATTCAGACATACAAGTTGGAAACCATATTGACTCTTACCTTCTCTCTTTTCCTCTTCCCATCACTTCACAATCATGTCTCCAAACTGATCCCCAAATTAGCCACCCACCATTATGGGCTTGGCCCTTATCATTTCCTCTTGGATTATTATACCCTCCTCATCAATATGTCTGCCTTTAGTCTCCCCCTTCCAAATCACCTTGCTTTACCACCAAGACGATCTTTCTAAAATTCAAAAAAATCACATCCCGGGTCTGCCTAAGGTCGGTGAACAAGTTCCCGTTTTTTTCAGGATCAGATCCACTTCATTTGCAATGTAGCAGAGCAAGGTGATTAAACAAAGGCTCCAGAGCCAAACTATCGGTGTTCATATCCCAGCTGTGCTAATTACTAACTGGGTGGCTTGAGCCGCACCTCAGTTTGTCCATCTGTAAAATGGGGGTAATGACAGTATCTACCTCATAGGGTTATTATGAAGATTAAGTTAGAAAATACTAGCAAATGACACAGAACAGCGACCTATAGCCAGGATAATACACCTTTTGCTTTGTAAGTGAAATAATATCCCCACCTACGGCATTAAGGCACTTTACTGTCTACCTTTTACAATATTGTGTATGCCATTGTTATATAATTTACTCTTCCCACCAAGCTTAAGACTTTATGATCTCTGAGTTTCAAAGACTCCCTTGTATTCACATCTGCTAACTCCATATGCAGAATAGGCATTTACTAAATACTCAGTGAATGATTGATATTCAAAAAAAGGAAAGGAGAGAAGAAGGCAGAGAAAGAAAAGAAGAGTTGCTAAGAATTTTCTCCGTGCCAGGCCAGGTGCTAAATAGCTTATTTACATGGATAATGCAGTCCTAACAATGGTCCTATGAGTGAATAGTATTATTATACCCATTTTGCTGATAAGGAAAACAAAAAACCTGAAGCACAGAGTTTAGGTGATTCTTCTAACATCAACTGGATCCTGGAATCTATCCATATAAACTTCTCACAAATCTGCCCAGCAATGGTCTCAAACACAACTCTTCATCTCTCATCTCCCTCTCCCACTGCTAGCCAACACAGACTCAAGGAGAGGTCCCTTATAATCATGTGGGTTGCAGGGAGGCAGAGTGGGAAGAGCACAGAAAACCGAGCATGGGTATAAATCCCAACTTTAATCCCACTAAGACTTCCCTTAAGCAAGTTTTTTAACATCTCTGATGTTCAGTTTTCTTACCCATAATATATGCATAAACAGTACACACCTCCTATCTTCTAGAATTATTGTGAGGACGAAGAAGATAACATAGGTAAAGCTAAAACTTCAGTGATTCGCATACAGTAGGACATCAATATGACGCACTCATGATTAAGACAAGCTAGTCCTACTAGCTTCTTGGCTTGGGAAAGAAAGTTAATTAATTATCATTTTCATTCTCTGTGTTTTTTTAGAGCCCGGCCTTAATACTCATTTGTAATACACCATTTTGGCTCCCTATAAACCTTGCATCAAAGAAAATGTTTGCTGTATGCTTGAAACAAAAATGTTAAGGAATGTTGGGGGGTGTGGTTTTGGGACACTTCTGAAAGTATAAAGAGTAAAAAAAATGTAATCCACTATTAAAGAAAGAGCAAAACGTTTTCATTTAGATTGCACAAATAAAACAAAGCTCCTTCCAAAACCAAAGCACCAGCAATACAGAGTTCTGAAGTTTCAGCCTCAGGAACTGAGAATAAGCAACTTGAATAAGTTCAACAATACTTCTATATACATAGGTGAAGAAAATCAAAGAAAACCTTGAAACCCTATAGAAGGGTTGGAAGAGTTTTGTGTTAATCTTAATTTAATTTTAAATACCTAATCAGTTTGTAACTGAAGAAGCCACAGCCTCATGAAAAATGAAACTTTCTAAAATTGAACCTTTGTTTGACAAGCTTTCACCTCGTCTATTTTTCTTGTGGCCTTCTGACATTTCTGCACTACATGATCAAAGACCAGCCCAAGTCTTTTACCCCCAAAATTTAGAAGCAGTTATAAGAAGCAACTTAATTTATGGCTGCAAAGACCAAGTACATTATTCACGTGGCACAATTAAAACTAGGTCAGTGAGAGAAAGGAATAAGAGACAGAGAGGTTGTCTAAATATTACACTGATGAATGACAAATCCACCTTGAAACAATCCATCTACCATTTCTCTCTTTATTTAGCAATGTCTTCAGGTTTTGCATTTAGAGAATATTCAGTTTCTAAGATATCAGATTGTCTAGACATTCCCTATGTTAGTGTGTCAATCATTACAGATGGGGCTAAATGATCCAAAGTAATTTAGTGTTTTCTATAGTCGAAGGGCAAGCTCACCTCCTGCTTTAACTCTCCTGCCTTTTTGTAATCCTCTAGAACATTATCTGTACTTATTCTCTGGGCAGAGTTCCCACTGACAACCAAGGAGGGCCTGTGGATGAGATGCAAGTACTAAAGACTCTATGCTACAGAAGAGAGATTTCAACAATTGAGAGGAAAGTTATGACTGCAAGTTCAAGGTTTTCAAATCTAACAGGGATTGTGTAAAATATCCTCCAATGTGCCATGTGGTGGATGAAGCAAGGCAAAGTAGCAACTAAGGGAATAGGGTCCACAAGAAAAAGAAAAATGAGGAAATCATAGAAATGTCTGATTCAGTTCCAGAAATTCACTCTTGTGAAACTTACAGGGCATTAAAAAGAATGTTTTCTGTGCTTAGCTTGGGTTGTCTTAGCCACATGGGGGAATGAGGAACTAATTGCATAAACTCTACTGAGTGTCTGGCAGCCCAATGTGTTGTTTCTCCTTGTTCTTCCCACACTCACCTCTTTCTAGAGTCACAATTCCAAACGCGAGCTTTTTCTAATCTCTTTTTAGCTCTTCTCTTGGAGTGAAGAATGATATTCATGCTGAGTATGTGACTACTTGGCAATAAACTCAGGCTTCACCATAACTGATCGTCTTCCCATCAATATGTTCAGCCGTTGGCAAAGCTTGCACTGAGGTGTGAGTGTGAGCCCTGTCACAGGAGTGTAATTGCTAACACCTACTGGATGGATGTACCCGAACAAATCAAATTCTCTAGCACACCATTTATCAGTTCCAAACATTTCTGTAGCCAACAAGTAAAGAAAGACATTTCTAAGTGAGTGATTCAGTTATACATGTCTTTCGACGTTTTATTTTGAATAGTCTATTCTGGTAAGGTCGATGTGGCCTTAAAACCACACACATCTGAAGTACCTTTCTTTGAAATAATGTAGACACTTTCTTCCCAGTGGGCTGCAGATAGTACAGTTGCAAATTGTGCCTAGGGGATAGATACTTCTAGCATATAAAAATAACTATTTCTCCACAAAATCACCTTTTCCACATACTCCATCTAGTCTTGGGAAATAATGCTATAGAAAACAATGATCACAAAGGTCTGAGGGCCTTGTTCTTCCTGCCTTGCTTACCCACTCATGGAATTCCCTCATCACTTCTTCCTCTTGTTTATAATCCTTCCTGAGCTCTTAGAACCAAGCACACATTTCTAAATGTGGCCTTAGGAGTCTGTAATCTAACCTGTGCTTATCTCTCTGCACTGCCAGCCAAGTTTGCCATGCGGGCCTCATTCCAGTATCTCCATTGCCTCTCCTGCCACCAGGCCCTCACGCAGCATATTGCCACTGCATAAACTAACCTTTGCTAATTTCAATGTCTACCATCTTTGAACTTACATTTGACATTAAAGAAAACAAAACAAAACAAAAAACTTCTTACAGACTTTTCCTGACTCTTAAAATAAGCCATATTCCTTCCATAAATTCTCCATAGGTAACTTATTTCTGCTCTTGAAACATTCATTGCATCTAACCTTCTTCTACTTAGAAATTTCTTGAGGACAAGAATTGTGAATGTTGTGTTTATGCTGCACCCTAAGCACCTAACCCGGTATCTGGCGTGTAAGAGGTCCTATTTTAGTCGGCTCTTGATGCCACAGCTAAGTACCACAAGCCAGGCGGCTTAAACAGCACAGTTTGAGAGGCTTGAAGTGTAAGATAAAGGTACTGCCAGAGGTGTTTTCTGGTGAGACTTTTCTTTCTTGCTTCTCAGTGTGTCCTCACCCGGCCTTTCCTCTGTGTTTTATGGAGAGAGAGAGAGCTCTCTGCTGTCTTTTCCTTCCTTATAAAGATACCAGTCTTACTGAATGAAGGCCCCATTCATATGACCTCATTTAACTTGAATTATCCTTCTAAAGACTTTACCTTCAAATACTGCCATATTAGGAGGAAGAGCTTCAACGCATGAAATTGGGGAGGACACAATTCAGTCTATAACAGACTTTCAATACGAGTGGATGCTTAAATGAATGAGTGATTTCTTATTCTGTATTCTTTTCTTACTAAAGAGATTGTTGGCTCATGAAGGCATGAACCAAGTCTTTGTCTTTCCCTAGCATCCATCACTGTATCTGGCACATGGAATATATTCAACACTTATTTGCTGGATTGAGTTTAGGTTCAACCTTCAAGACAAAGGTGACCTGTGAAAATAGAGGTGTGTGTGTATGTGAGTGTGTGTATACATCTGTATATGTGTGTATTTTTATTACAAACAAAATGTAATGACTTCTTATGATCATACAGGAATATAGTTCTAAAGTTCTAGGCAGAAAGCTAGCAAGTGAGCTTCAGTTAAAAAATCAATTAAAAAACAGAGCCAAATGAGTGGCTTACTAACTCAGTACTAT
The DNA here is from genome assembly GCA_028627145.1 of Eidolon dupreanum. Lineage (NCBI taxonomy): Eukaryota > Metazoa > Chordata > Mammalia > Chiroptera > Pteropodidae > Eidolon > Eidolon dupreanum. The sequence continues at coordinate 53,264,353 of CM053502.1, forward strand.
TTATTCCTTTCCTCCTTATAATGACAGATCTTTCTCTAGGAAGTTATTTTCTTTTGATAAAAGGAGACCAGGTTCCCTGACCCCAAAAAGAAATGAATTAGTGATTTCTGTGCCAGAGAGTTGACAAACAGCCCTTACATCTTGCTCCCCTGATCTCCAGCAGTGAAACAAATAGACTCTGAAAATAATCTTTTTTTAAAGAGATTGGGGAACCATAGAATTCCTGTAGAGTCAGACCTCTGAATAATTCTTCATTTTGTTTTTCTTCATGAAGACATCAGTGCCCAGTTGTCCATACATATCTCAAGCCCACAGCCTCAAGCACAGAATTTGCTCAGCCAGCACAGACTCGGCAGCAAAGTGAGCACTCATCTCCAAAGGGTCCCTCACCATGGTACTCTCCTCTGTCACCTGCAGTTCTCATCAACAGTCTCAGGATTTTCCAGGCCTGTAAGAAGTCTGTTCAAATTTGCTGTTCCTGACTCTAACCTTGTAGGCAGTTAGGCATCATGAGAAGATATTTTCCTTTATTTAATCTGAATGCTCTTCTTTCTATATTCAGAGAGTGGGTGAAGGGTGAATTCACCTTATTCTATCAAATCAACCAAATCCAAAAATGTCATTAGTCTCTGGCCTCCTCTACCCAGCTCATTCCTTCAATGGGCCCTTTTAACAAGGTTGGGTCTCATGGATGGCCTTAAGCAGAACGCCTTCCATGGTGGTTTCAGAATGTTGGGATTCTTTCTGGTAGTTACCTGTGTAGATTTGCCCTTGCTTAACTTATTTTTCTCAAGAAAATGTGCATCGAAGAATTGTAAATAGCATATATTTGTAGAATATCTGACTGAATGAATAGAAGAAATAAATAATAATATTAATTATAATAATAACAGTGAAAATAACTTATTAAAGCAGAAAAATCATGCCATGTTATAATTATTGCACAATAGTTCTCGAGACTGAGTGTTTATAAAAAGCATGTGGAGTCTGAATTCACATAATCTATACAGCTCTTCTTGACAAGAATTGCAAGGGCCTAGTTTAGCTTTTAGGATCTATGCACATTTATAGGAGTTTCATTTCATGTACTCCAAGACCCTAAAATAATAACTTTCTCAGGAAACCTGGAGCATAGTATCAGAAGCCTATTACATAGCAATTCACATCTCTCTGAGTTGTGGTATTCTGTGAGGATTTCCATGACAATGTGTCACCTCAAATGCATGCTGGGGCCTGTAGCTTTCTGCCCTAGGATACTCCAATTCTAAGGGTTTTCCAGTAATGCTGTGTGAAACATTGGTGTAGCCCAGTTGTCTGGTGCAGCCCATATGCTACCAGCTAGTAGAGGGCATTTAACATCTTCGTCAGGTAAGCCTCAACCAATGAGTAATGGAAAGCAGTGTGGATAAATGCTATACCTATCAATCTTCAGGTAGACAATTCCAAGAGACGTTCTATCTGCAACTCAGATGGATCTAGCAGGATCAAATTCCCTGTGCCCAAGATGTAATCAATTAATAATATGCCCTTATGTTGGCTTTTTCTCCTCCCTGTTTCACCCTCCCCTGTACTTCACTCTTGCTTCCAGGTCATCATCTTTATTTTACCACTAATTAGGCCTTTGCCAAGTTATTTAACTTCTCTGTACCTCAGTTTCCTCATCTATAAAATGGAAATAATACTATCACCTACTATATAGAATTTAATGAATTAATATCTGTAAAGCATTTATAAGTGCTAAGTGAATAATAATTAGTCAATAAATATTAGCTTAAATGAAAGTACGTTCAAGTGAAAGCAAGGAACTGTGGGAAAACACAGCATGTGGAGACCTGTAAGTAATTTGCTATGAATAGAGTTTAGAGCCTAAGCTGAGGGAGTTGAGGAGATGTGGTTGGCAATATTGCCAGCAGCTAAGTCAGGAACAAATCACACAGGGCCTTGTAGACCACCATGCTGAGGAATTCACCCCTTCTCTTGAAGGCAATGTGAAAATATTAAAATTTTAAGCAGGAAAATGACATGATCACATTTCTGGTTTCAGAAGATCCTTCTGGAACATGTGAGAAGATGACTAGGAGGGGTGAAATATCATTATGAATATAATAAAGCCAAATTATATTTATATGCTAGGCATTTGAGTAAGGCTGTAAAGTTCAGTCCATTCTCACTAGCTTCGTTCCTCCCGCAATTAGTAGACTACCACTAAAGAAGAATGCTGATGGAGTTTTTGTGAGGGATTTTGTTCACTACAGTGTCTATTATTAAACAATGAAATGATTGGTTTGAGATGTGTATTGGTTTTCTACTGTGCTGTAACAAAGTGCCAAAAAGTTAGTAACAAAACCACAGATTTATTATTATCTTATAGTTTGGGAGGTCAGAAGTCTGAAATGGGTTTCACTGGGGTAAAATCGAGGTGCTGGAAGAGCTGGTTCTTTCTGGAAGTTCTGGGGGAGAATCCATTTCTTGCCTTTTCCAGACCACCTGCTTTTCTTGGCTTATAGCTCCTTTCTCCTGTTCAAAGCCAGCAGAATAGCATCTTCACATCTCTCTCTGATTATGACACCCATTTTACTACCTCCCTCTGTCACTTAAACAGACTCTTGTGGTTAGATAGGTCCCATCCAGATAACCAAGGAAAATCTCCCATCTCAAGATGTTTTTGACTTAATTACACCTATAAAGTCCCTTTTGCCATGTAAGGTAAGAATACTCACAGGTTCCAGGAATTTGGATGTGGAAATAATAGTGGGGGCATTATTCTACCTACCACAGGATGTAAATGGTAGCTACATGTTTTCAGTGTGTTTTTCAAATGTCTCTGATGTCCATATTTGTCAGAAGCCAGTTACACTCAAGGCTCCAATGTGCTTAAGGCTTGTGAAAGGGAGAGCAGGAGTCCCAGAGTCAGCTCAAGAAAGTTTGTGAAGACATAGAACTAGTCAAAGTGAAAAATAAAGGGTGAAGGGAGACATACACTCACCTCATTACTCCTAAAGCCCTCTCTTCTAACTTTTACTGTTTAAGCATTGCCTGCAAGACACATGCAACATCCCTTTCCATTTTGCAGATGGAAAAAATAATGCCGAGAGAATTTAAAGAGCTCACCCGAGGTCAAAGCACTTTTATGGTTAAGCAGGAAAATTAATTCAACCCATCAGTGACCTCATTTGTAACATCCCATAGCACAGTTGCTCCTATTAGGGCTCAGTTCTTAAGTGTTTCAATTTATCCAAACCCTGTGATGGATTCAGAATACAGTCTCACATCAAGAAAAAATACAAGTTTCACTTTAATTAAAAGGAGCTATATAATAGCTATTATAATAACTACTATAATTTTCTTCCTGGTATTTATGAGTCATTTAATAAAAACTTCCTAGACTCTCAATAGTCCTGTGCCTTGCTCTGGACCCCTTACTTCCCCAATTCATTACTTCATGGCTGGGAAAGATCTCGAAACACATCATTATAGTTGAAATATCTGGAAGGTTAAAAAACACTTTAACATATCTGTATTGTTGCCAGAATATATGTAAAATATGTGAGTTTTCTGAGATATTAGATGGAAACAGCTTGTCTCCTCACTTTTTAAAGTTTTCTTCAGCTGTTTTTTTTTTTTTCTCTTTTTACCTTGCTCTCATTTCTAGCACAGAGCATGAAAGTTCCCTTACTATTATAAGCTAAGAGAGCTACTGAATCCACATTCCCCTTATTGTGGCATCTACAAATCCATTTTCATAAACCTGGGCACACCCCGACACCTGCTGTCACTTCTGTGATATCTGACTAAAAGTTTTGCAAACATCTCAGTGTGAATTGCCCCCCTGAGGTAGAGCCAGTATTCAGAAGTTCAGAAGAATAACAAGGGCTATGGAAGGTACCTCTATACATTTTGAGAGAAAAAAAAAATGTTAAGGTACATCAAGTAGACACTTGTTTCAACCAAGCAGAGAATCAAGAAGTAGAACAAATCAGCTAGCTTTCAAAAGTGTGTTGTTCTTCTGAGAAGGCTATTCAAAGGTTTACTTCTTTTGCTTTTCAGTTTGTTATAATATTTATCGAACTGGAAGGTGAGATATAAGAATTCAGTTAGGTTGAAACAAATAAAATGGCTTTTGTGGTCCTCTCCTGGTTCTCTGTGGGGGGGCTGGGACAGCTACAAGGTGATCAAAAATACCAGGTGCCAGAGAAAGGACATACTTAAGACTGAAAAGATTCTGTTGACAAAAGAGAAAACATGTCAACCAATTTTTCTATATAAAAAGAAGATATAATTGATGTCTTCCCCATGTCCCTTAGGGACTATAGAAAAATAGGACAAAAAAATGTCATAGTAGGAGGAAAAAAAGACTACTTGAGTTTGCTGGTCAGGATCTGAGCATTATTCTTCCTGGACAGCTGAGTGCCTAAATTTTTGCCAATGATCAGTAAATGTTAGTTTAATGGGATTGAATTAACTTGTATTGAATTATAAAGATTAAAGAGACAGTTCTACATGGCATTATTGATATATAACCTGTTTGAGAATAATCTTGTACTTCTGGTCCACGTTGAACTTCAATGTTTTTCTTCATCAATATAAATTCCGTGACAGTCAATCACTTTTACAAATAAATCAGCAATTACATTTAAAATTTAGGAAAAGATCAAATTACACAAGAACTAAAATATGAAAGTATATTGCAAACTGTGAAGTAAAAATACATATCCGTATTTAATATTTTTTAAACTCAAGTAGGGAGATAACACAAATATGCCAAAATGAAAATTTGGAGAGCAAGGATTATATAACATTCCCTGTTGTGTCTCCAGTGAGTAACACAGTTTCAGGCACACAAAAAACCTTATAATAACTATCTAATGAAAAAAAAAATATGAATGTTTTGATGAATTAATGGTATAAGAATTGTTACAAATAAATGTATTGATAAGTAAAGAATAATCATATAAATTGTGAATACATGTCAAGAGTCATGAAGGCAAAATCTTGAAGATAATTCCTAAAGAAAAATAATAAAAATAAAGAAGGTGATGGGAGGAGGAAAAAAGATGAAAGGAGAAAGGGAAGTACAGATGGGAAAACGGAGCAGAATTTGGAAATAATGAAATGTGTGCTGAAGATGGGAGATAGGCTTACCAGGAGCAGGGCAGATTCAAGGGTAATGAAAGATATATATTTTTTTAATTGTGCAAATAGGAAGGAGTATAGTGAGGGAATAATTGACAGAGACCTGTAATGCCCAAGTGAGGTTCTTTGTTGTTTGGCGGACTGGATATTAAAGAAGGTCAACAGTATGAATAAGAAGTATTTCATGGACCCCATGATTTAGCAGAGACAACTGCTCAAGTAACTTACCAGACAGGAGGAGATAGATACAAGCTCTAATGGGGACAATTGATGTTTACGTAGTGGCATCCAAGTGGGCATTTATGAAGGAGGTGGCTCCTGAGCAGGAACTTGAAGGTAGATATTGACACAGGGATTGTGGATAATGTTGAGTCAAGTAAGGTGTGGTGAGTTTGGTTTTATAAGTGAAGTTTTTGAACAGGACAGTTGCCCAATTTAATCTGTACTACTCAGCAAACTCCTACAAATTTGGTCCACATCAAATTCTTCCTCTAGGCTCCTATATCACACACTCAGTTAGATGCTGTCTGACCTCTATCACTGCTTGTTTCCATTTGTTTTAGTCTTATCTATTGTAAACAGACTAATTTTTTAATAGCTCTTCCCTGGTACCTCTAAAGTCATGTCTGCCACAAACCAGTGATTTTTAAGCCAATGAGGGGCACCCATACATAACCACCCAGCGCCTCATACAGTGAGCCTGTCACTCTCATCCGTGTTTGCAGCAACATCCCTGAACCCTCCACTCTCATTCTTAACCTCCTGCCACAGTGAGCCATCCTTGTCTGGTTTTATCTCTTACCTCGGTCTCACCTTTCCATCTTCTTTCTTCCCTCTTGAAGTTCATACTTGCATGTGGACCCACTAGCTCCTGATCTTTGGCTTCTGCCCCAGGACTTGGGTATAGATCGCCGCATCTGCTAGGTCTGTTTAAAGCTGTCATGGATAATTATCCACATGTACCTCTCAACCTCACATGACCCATCTCTTAGCCTTTATCTGCCCACTCTCTAATCCCAGAGAAAATCAGACGGTACTTAATATAAAACACATCCATAGAGCATATTCTTATAAATATTTTAAATAATAAATGAATTATTTTTTTAATGTTTGGCAGATTTTTTTCTCCTAGCAGCTATATAAGTTTCTACAGATTGGGCATATAATGCATATCTACCAACAGTCTTGGACGTAGACAACACTCCCTCCTTACTGAGACCCGTCTCCCAAAATCAAAGAACAATTCTTTTGACCTCTACTGAGACAACTTACTTTGAGGGGCCCATGCACCAAGGGCAGAACTATAGACACGTGCGCTGCATCTTAAACATAGTGCATGGTGAGAACTCTGTGTAACTTCCCTGTAAGTTAGACAAGTACTTATAATGAAAGGTTTGTGAGTTCAGAAAACCCCAGGGTATTCAAAAAGACAGTTCAGTTTCCTATCTGTGAAGAAAATGACAGCTCTACTCACTGGGATTAAGCTTCAGATATTTAAGAGGCAAAAAAAAGAAACCTTCTGAGTAATGTATTGGACCCACTGCAGGAAATTTGGTACCTCGTGAGCATTCCCCCTGCAGAATCAGATGCCTAATGTACTGACAGTACACAGAGTTGTTGGGCATCATTTCAGGAAAGGATGATGCCTTTCTCACTCCAAGAACCACCACAGAGGCTATATCTACACTCACAGGATGGTCAATCTATTCACCTCCCACAAACAAGAGTATTTTCTAAAGGTTTTTCGAACTGGTCCCTCTTTTTCAAACTCTGCTACTTCTGCTGGAGTCTCAGCCATCCTCACACCTCATTTGGATAGCTGTAGCCACTTCTGAACCGGTTTCCCTTTTCTAAAACTCACTCCCCTCAAATGTGTTCTCCCCACAGCCCAGAAAGAGACCTGAAACATAAATCTATTTTCTCCTATGCTAAAAATCTTTCAACAGTTCCATGTAGCCCATCTAATAAAAAACCAAGCTACTTATTATGGCATAGAAAATTTTCTTTGAGCTGGCTTCTGCCCACCTCCAGAGCAGTGTCTCCCCATCCCACCCTGGGCAAATTTCTGCTGTCTCTTTTTCAGTCTAGCAACATTGAATTATTTGTAATTCCAACTACACCATATTTGAAACCTCCATACTTGTACTTATGTTTCTTTCTCTGACTGATATGCTTTTCCATTCTATCTTCACTTGGAGAACTCCATTATTTCCTTCAAGATTTATCTTAAACATCAGATCCTCAAGAAAAAGTCCACTGATTCTTAGAAGGCATGGTTAGACACCCCCATTTCTCTGTGCCTCCCACGATTCTAAATTTCCCACTTTCTGAGCACTCCCTTGTTTCCATGTTTGCTCTCACTAGTTCACAGGTAATTTTGTTTTTAATCTCTGGCCCATGGCAAAACATTTAAACCAGAGCAGAGCCTCTTGATTGTAAGGCAGCCCTAAATAAGATCCTCTAAAAGTCACATCATTTCCAAAATATTGGGTATGCTAGTGGCCCCTAAAAAAAAACATTTCTTGAATAAATGAATGATAGTAAATTTACCAAACATTTGCAGGCAGTAAATAAAATGAAATGAAGCATAAAGAAATGCTAAAGATCAAGTAAGACAGGGTTAATGGCTAATACAAACAGGAAAATAAAGATACCTTGGATTCTGAAATAAAATAAACAAAGAGAAAAACTGTGACAATACTTTGTAAATGAAGATTTGATGCTGTAAAGTGGTACAGAACTATAATATAAAACTTTTGAGAAAATAGTATAATCTTTAGGTTTCTGAAAGATAACTTCAACATCTACAAACCTCTAGAATATTGATTTATTGTATTATTGACTGGTAAAGGGAAAACTGACCCGAGGGAATGATTTAATGATAGAAAGTCTCGAAAGAGTCACAAAAGTATCACTTGCCCATAAAAATGGGGGTTTGAAAGAGAAAAAAGAAGCTGTATATATGAATTATGTAGTCTTCTGGAGCTTTTGATATTATGCCTCACAAAAGGCTAATGTAAAATAAAAAAAGAACAGAGAAGCTTTTTGATTAAATAACAAAGCTGGATTAATATTTAAGGGACAGTGTATTTATGAGTGTAGGCACCTAAGAAAGAGAGAAATGACTAAAAGAAAATTTGAGGTTCAGCATTAACAATGACTTAGTTCTATTTGTTCTGTAAGGTTCGTGGCAAGAAGCATGCAATAAGGCATCTAAGACCTCTCCCTCCCTATACTTAAGCCACTCCTGAGTTGTAATTGTCACTTATGAGGTTTGCATTAATTATTCCAATAGACCTACTTACTTAAAATCACTCTTTTAAAATGAATAGTACCACAATGTATTGAAAGGGTCATGAATTGATATGCAATTTACTGTATAGAAAGAACTTTGTCATCAGACAAACCCAGTTTAGTGAAACAGACAGGCAGAGCAAATATAAAAGAGTGCCGGGAATACTCAGGATGTGTATTAGATTGAACATAAGAAGAGCCAAACAGGTGACACTCCCTCTATTTCTACACTATACTACTCTCGACAGTCCCAGCAAAGCACAGGCCAAATCTCATGCCAGCTGGAACAAAAATCCACTTTCCAGTGTACATCTTTATTTCAATCTATACTTGATCTGATGAAATAAATCTTCCAGATATTGACCAGTTTGTCAGCCGAGAAGCATTCATTAAAGGTCAAATTTTGCTCCATAATGACAGAACTGGCTTTGTTCCATGATAAAATTGCCAATGAATGAAGTAAGGCAATGTAAAGAGTCCTACTTAGTAAGAGCCTATAATTTCTACTCTCATTCAAAGTTCTACAAAGAACTTATAAGCTTACATTTATCCCTGCATTTAATTCATAAGATTCCTTTTCTAAGTTAGTAAGTTGGGAGCAGGATTATATATCTTGCAGTCATCATGGAGCTTTAGTTTTCAGGCTAGTTTTATCTAAGATTGAACAAAACAAAAGAGAGCCTGAAGCATAGAGTCCACCCACAGAGCTCTAGAACTTAGAGCAAGTCTGTAGACCACTAAGGTCATTTCAGAGTGTACATCTTCACTTACAACTGAGGATTTTTCATCAGCAAAATCAGTGCTGAGAATTGCTGTTACATTGTTTTTCCACATACTGAAATCCTGTCGATGGGTAAGAAGCTCCCCAAAAAAGAAAGTGTAATGTAGAAAAATGAATCAAGATATCCATTATACTTTCTGGATACAAACAGATACAGCATACATACCATCAATGTGGAATCAAATAATTGTCTCTAAATAAAATTTGGGTGTCTCTATGTGAGTTTCAGACAAATTCAAGCACAAAAGCATCCTGAAGTGGAAAATCTAATAGCAGTTTCTATTATTTACTGTGATGATGCTCAACTTAGTCAACCAAGAGTATACGTTCCAGGTTTTGGATTCGTGTTCCAGGCTTCACTGGGAACTGCAGGAAATCAAAAGCTCTAAGATGGAGCAGCTTCTTAGAAGAAATATATCAAGTAAACCCCAAAGTAAAGCAACATGGTTGAAAATACAAACCCATACCTTTATTTCATGAACATATATCAATTACCTAGTAGGAGCAATGTACAAAGTGTCCAAGATCATAGGCAAAGAGACTGTTTGTGAGGGATTTGGGGAAAACTTCATAGGGAAATTGATCTTTAGAATGAAACTTGAAGGATGAGTGGATGTTTGATGGGCAAACAAGCAAGTCAAGACATCCCAGAAGAGTAATCAACATCATACAAATTCAAAGAAGCAAGAAAAAGCAAGATTAATTTTGGAAATACAGAAAAATGCAATATGGCTGAACAGAGAAAACAATATAACTTGAAGAAAAAAACATGTGATATGAATCAGATACTAACTGTATGACATTGGACCTTTCATCTCCCTTAAAAATACTTTTCAAGAAAAATGGTAATATGATATCTACTTTAAAGTTGTATTAAAAGTAAATATATATATATATAGTAAATGAAAGTAGACAGTGCAGAGTAAGCTCTCAATAAGTTCACCTTTGTTATTATTTGCACAAATAGCTGACTTCATTTCAAAGCGAAATGAAATTTTATATTAGTTGTCACCAATATAGCTACATTATAATGTCCTACATTATTAATCCTGTAAAGGATGCTATGGTACTTGACCCAGATCTCCCCTTCAGGACTGAAGCACTTGTTCCTCCAGCTGCTTAGTGTGCTGTCTGTTGATGGTCAGTCTCTGCATCCTAATCAAAGGATTGCCCTCTGCCAAAGAGAGACCCCTTGTCCAAGGTTTTACTCTCTCCCCAAGGGCAGCCTGCATCTAATGACTGGTTGATGGAAAGGCACAAAGTCCCCACCATCTTGCCTCAGCTTGAAACAGCTCTGCAGGACCACTTCAGATCCTGAGTTCCCCAGGGGGTGAGCTAAAGCCTCTGCTGCAACTGCACCTCAGCTCAACTTCTCCCTTTACCAATTTCCATGCCCTGACTTTCCAAATGGTCCTGTTCCTGAGAGTGCACCACAATAGACCTCATGTATACAAATCTCCATCTCAGGGTCTATTTCCAAGGAACCCAATCTAAGGCAGTCACACTCTGTTAATTCACTGCCACACTAGGAACCTCATTGGAGTTTAGATCTGAGAGACTGATTGATTCATAATATCACCTTAAAACGTATTGACTAGAGCCTAAGGCACAACTGTCTTGCCCTGGGCTGAATTTCACCCTCTAGTAGAGTTGTCAGTGGCTTCCGTATAATCTTAGTAGTATTTCTACTAAAAGGCTAACATAGAAGGGCGTAGACTTCAAGCCTTAGAGACTCAAATAAGAAACAACATTTGACCATTCCCTGCCCTCCAAATTTATTAGATGCCACCAGACAAAGGCAGAAAAGGACAGACTTCATAACACACAATACTATGCATTCTTCACCCCTTTACCATTGTGAGAAAAGATTTCCTGAATCACTTCTAGGTTAACATAAATGCACACCCAAAATAGCTTAACATGGCAGTGAACCTAAATGACAGCACTAATTTCAATTCCAGAAAAATGTTCTTTCTTAGGAATCAGGAGACCACATTAGGAACTTTTGGTCCTTTGGACAAAATGTGTTAGTAATGAGAAGTGAGAGGGCCTAGAGAAGCATATACTGCCTTTCATATGAGAGACAAGAGAAAGTCTTGAGCACTATAGCTGCTGGGAATCCAGACTGGCTCATTCAGAATCCACATTCTCAAATCCGTCAGGTGCTCAAGTCTTCCCTTTTCTCAAAAGGGCTGAGAGCGCTTCTGAAGGCAGCCTGCTTTACCCTATTCCGCTTGTTAAACAAAACCAAGAAAGGCTACTTGAATGCTCACACCCCCAAAGCAGATTTGTATTGACAAAGTCACCAAAGCTGTACTTGGCAATGTTTCTTGATTTCATAAACAGATAGAGACAAATTCACAGGACTGAGAATAACTTTCTCACATACTTTACCATACTTTACACTTTGTTGAAAAGTCAGCAGAGAATTTCGCACTTCATTGAAAATCTATTAAAACAATTACCAGGTCGTTAGCACGGACTTTTAAGCACTAGCTGTCAAGCTCTTTGATAGACCCTCAGCTCCCTTAGCAAGTACAATTCTAGGGAGTTCTAGCAGACATCCAAAACAGACAATGCCATATTTAAAAAAAAAAAAAAAAAAAAAAAAAAAAAGCACTCGCTGAAGAAAATGAAGTTTCATTCACAAATCACTTATATATCAGTATTTGTTGCATAATATGGCCATATATATCACCGTCTCCTCAATCGTAACTAGTAGATTGTAGTAGTTGGTCAGTAAATGTTGGATGATTCAGAAATATGGTTCCAAAGCAATCGCCAATATCTATTGAGTGCCTACCAATGCTTTAAATAGTATTTGTATATCAATAATTCTGACATGTATTTTTAGCCCAGACCTTTCTCTCAAATTCTAGACTTGAACTCTAGACTGGCATCTCTCTCAGATGTCTAATAAACCTCTCAAATATAGCTTGTTCAAAATTGAACTCAGTTTTTCCTGGAGCTGCTCTACCCACAGGCATCTTCATCTCAGTTAATGCCAACTTCATTTCCCCAATAGCTGAAGTCAAAAATTTTTTCTTGAGATATAAGTGACATGAGAAACTACAAATTTAAATGGTATATTTTAATATTTTGACATACATATATACACATCTAAAACCATTATCACAATCAAGATAGTGAACATATCCATCATCTACAATTTGTAATCCTTCTTTCCTCACTCTCACTACTTTTTCTTATATCTCCCCCTCTTTCCCTGCCAGGAAAGCACTAATCTGTTTTCTGTAACTATAGTGTTTCTGTCACTGAAGATTGCATTTTTGTGAGTTTTATATAAATACAATCATACAGTATGAACTTTCTTCTTTAGTTTCTTTCAATCAGAACAATTAATTTGAGATTCATCCATTTCTTTGCTTTTATCATTAGTTATTTTTTTCTGAGTAGTATTTCATTGTATGGAGATATATATAATCTGCCCCTTCGCTATTAATGGACATTTGGGTTGTTTCTTGATTTTGGTTATATCAAATAAAGTGGCTATAAATTTTTCAAAGTATACTTGGTAGGTATATGTCTAAATTTCTAAGAAATTGCTAAACTATTTTCCAAAGTGGTTGTGCCTTTTTACATTTTCACCAGAAATATTTGAGAGTTTCAGTTACTCCACATTTTTTACAACACTGGGTATAATCATTCTTTTTTATTTTGATCATTCTAATCAGTATGTAGTGGTATTTCATTGTGAATTTAATTTGCATTTCCCTAATGAAGAATGATGAGCATCTTTTCATATGCTTATCATATATATATATACACACACACACATACACACACACATACATATATATATACACATATATGTGTGTGTGTGTGTGTATATATGTATATGTGTGTATATATAGTGTGTGTATGTGGTACCTATTCAATTTTCTTGCCAAATTTTTTATATTTAGTTGTTTGATTTTTTTTATTATTGAGCTTTGAGATGTATTTATGTATTTTAAATGTAAGCCTTTTATCAGTGCTTTCCAATTTGTAAAAGTTAAACTCTTTAAAATGGCCTACATGATTTTAAGTGATATACCCTAATCAGAGCTCAGCTTCTACTATTCTCCCCATACTTCTCTCCATTTCACCCACACTGACTCTGCTATTTCTAAAATATGTCAAGTGTACATGTGCCTTTGGTTTTTGTATTTGCTGTTTTTTCTGCTCAGAAGAATCTTTCCCCATACGAGTATATGGATGTATACAATGTAACAGACTCTATGCTAAGTATTCAAGATACAATTATTTATCCATCCATTTATTCATGTAACAAACATTATTTACTCTAATTATGAATAAAATAAACCTAGCAACTTCCCTCAGAGCCTATAGACTGAATAGTAAGAGACAGTTAAATATTTATCCATCAATTAATGCAATAAATATTTATTGAACATCTAATATATGCCAAGCATTGTATTGAATCATGGGAGAATAACAGAAAAGAAAACATTTTTAAAATCTGTCCTTACAGCACTTACATTTTAGTGGAGGAAAAGAAGGAATAAACAAGTACATATATGTCATATGGAGATGAGTATTTTTGAAGAAAAATTAAAACATGGTAGGAGAATGGGTAGTACCAGGGTAGGCTTAACTCTTTTTTTACAGAATCATAGGAAAATGATTTACCGGTACAATGATATTTAGCTGAGATCTTAAGAAAATATGGGACTAAGCCATGTTGCTAAGTGAACAAAATATATTCTAAACAGAGGGAATAGCAAGTACAAATGTCTCAAATCTGGAGTAGGCTTTGAGTATTTAAAGAAGAGAAGCTGTGAGTATTTGAGTATTTGAAGGTCAGTATGATCAATTTTACCTTAGAGAGATGGGGAGGAAAATCCATAGGTGAGATGATTTTCTATTTGAATTTATAAGAAGGCTGAGAAATGAGGTATTATAGAAGGAAAGAGCCATGTGCACAAAGATTCAGAGAAATATGAGGGGCTGCTGCATTTGTAGAACTGAACATAATTTGGTATGGCTGGAGCTTAGATTGTGAGGACTCCACCTAGAGATATATTTGGAAAGTTTAGGGGTATTATGATTATTATAAGAAGTTTGTACTGGGCTCCAGGCAGTAGAAAGATCATTATAAGTTTAACCAAGAAATTATCATGTATATATCTGAATAAACAAATATTGCAGAATGTTGACAAAGAACAAATGACAGAATCTGGGCCAGGTGGATTAGATCTAGGTACTAGTCAGGGCTCCAAATTGTCTTAAAAATGTCCTGGCCAGTAACACGATATACTGGGTGTCTGGCCAGCCCAGCAGCTTCACATTCCGCCAGTCCTGTGTGTTCTTCCACAGGAAAAAGAAAAGAAGAAGAAGAAGAAGAAGAAGAAGAAGAAGAAGAAGAAGAAGAAGAAGAAGAAGAAGAAGAAGAAGGGGAGGAGGAGGAGGAGGAGGAGGAGGAGGAGATGGAGGAGGAGGAGGAGGAGTTGTTCCTGGCAACCATAGAAGAAGAGAGACAAGAGAGCAAGCATGTGGAGAGTCCTAGAATGGCATCATGGAGAAAGAAGATTTTAAGCAGTACTTTTTAGAAAGTTTTTTTGGTTTTGGTTTGTTTTTATTTAATTGTGAAATGTAGGATCCTTCAGCGTTTCTAAGAAATCTTCAGTAAAATATCTTTATTATTCTTTAGTGCACCTGGAGTTGGATTTGTGGTTTGTCCTGAGATGTCACAATTTGCTGAGATAAGCAATGAAAAGAGAATAAAAAAGCTCAAGAATCTAGTGACATTCAAGAAAAAGTTAATAACGTTAGAACCCTTGTCTTTGTTTGGCCTTAATAAATGCTGAGTAAGTGGGTCTTTGTCCTTGGAGAATCACTGTTATGCTATTAATACATACCCAATGTATTCTGTATTTTTGTACCCCTCGTTAGAGTAGACCTTGAGAACACATCACTGATGTGATGTTTTAACTTATCATAAGAAACATATATTTGATCTCTGTCTCCATTTCTAGCACAGAGCTCCTAAAGCTCTGGGAATCTCCTAAGTGATGAGTGTCAGAGGTATCTTTTGCTATGTTAATAAGTTAAGTTTTGGAAAGCACCTAGGAATGGGAGCTGATTGCCAGAAGAACTAATGTGTAATTAGAAGACTGAACTTCTTTAAGTCTCACACCCTCCACCTGGACCTTCCAGGGGAGGTGGGGGGGAACAGGGAAGGCTGAAAGTTGAAGGAATTACCAACGGCTAGTGATTTATTCAATCATGTCTCAATAAAAACCCAAAATGAGAATTTGGAGAGCTCCCAAGTTGGTGCACACATGAAGATTCAGGGAGAGAGGTGCATGAAAGCTCTATACCATTTCCCCATACTTCGTCCTATGCATCTCTTCCATCTGGTTGTTCCTGAGTAACATCCTTTTGTAGTAAACCAGTAATCCAATAAGTAAAATGTTTCTCTGAGTTCTGTGAGCCACTCTAAAAGATTAATCAAGCCCCCAAAGAGGGTCATTGGAACTTCAATCTATAGCTGGTAGGTCAGAAGCACAGGTGATAACCTGGGATTGTGACTGGCATCTCAAATGTGTATGCATATGTGTGTGTGCAGGGCGGGGGAGTGCCATCTTGTGGGATTGAGTCATTACCCATAGAATCTGATGTTGTCTCTGGGTAGATACTGTCAGAATTGAATTGAATTGCAAGACAGCCAGCTGGTGTTAGAGAATTGCTTGTTGGTATGGAAACTCCTTCCGTGGGCACATTGGAACTGGGTACAGAATCTTTAGTTGGTGATCAGAAATGGGATCAGAGTAAGAATTTTTAAGAGGATTCCAAAGAGTAAAAATACAGTGTCTTATTCATCCATTCAAAAATATTTTTGAATGCCTATTATGAGGCCTGCCATGTTCTAGGCCCATTCTCATAGAGCTCATTTTTTTTTTTTTTTTTTTTTTTGGTGGGGAGAGGGGAGACAATAAACAAAAGAAGTATGTGAAAAAATAATAATATGTTAAATGGCAATCTTATGAAAAATTTAAATCAGGCAGAAAGAGAAGTTATGAGAAGGATTGTCATTTTAAATGCAGTATTAACAAAAGACTTCATTAGGAGTGTGATATCTGAGTAAAGATTCAAAGAGGTGTGAGAGAGCCTTGCAAAGAAGAGTGTTTCTGACAGAGAAAATAAGTAAGGCTAAACTTTCCTGAGACCTCTGATGAAGAGCAAGGAGGTAGATAGAGCAAGGAGTAGGTAGATAGAAACTGTTAATAGATGAAAGAGAGGGAACAGGGTAGGGGTAGAAAGCAGATCGTGTAGGACATTAGAAGTCATTATAAGGCTTTGACTTTTATTCTGAGCAATATGAGAATTCTTTGGAAGGTTTGAGCAAAAAAATAAACCTATATTTGATAAGATAGATCTGGGTCAAGAAAAGACTGAAGGGAATCAGAGTTGGAATCAGGGAGACCCGCTAGGAAGAGATTGTAAGAGGTGATGGTGGCTAGGACCAGAACGGCAACAATGGGGTGAGGAAAAGTGATCTAATTTTGGATTTATTCTGACGGTTTCACTAACAACATTTGCTAAAAGATTTGATGCTGGTGATTTGTATGTTCACCATAGAGTTTCACTTTGAGAGACATTAAAATCCATCCTTAATATGAGTTGCGTGGGGATCCTTGAAATGAAGAGCTACGAATAAATTCTAAGATTAAAAACACATCTTTCCAGAAAAATTAAAAATGTAAATCACTCTTGAAGATGTGATTATATATCGTTTTCTAATAGTTAAAGTGGTAGGGAGCTCAGTTTCACAATATTTATCCTTATAGGTTTCCTTTAAAAGGACTTAAATTTAATGTTAATAATAAAGTATTACTTCACCTAAAATGTAATATGGTAACTAAACTGCTGAATCAAATGTTTTTAGTTTGGAGGTAGGAGTGATTAAGGAAAAAAAAAAATAACAAGATTTGGCTTATATACTACACACTTATTCCTTTATTCTCTTTTGTTGCAGAAATGATGTGAAACAAGACCAATGAGAAACCAAGCACCACTTGGAGAGTTGGAGAACCCAGGTTTATTACATCAGCATTCCCAGAAGAGCTAGTGCTCTGAAGATCTGGGCCCCAAGCTCAGGGGCAATTTTGTTTTTATATCCACGCTGTTACAGTTAGCATGGGTTACGAGTAGTTACAGAGCATGTGATTTAGGAATTTAGGTAATATGTCTGTGTCTGTTATCGAGACAGAACAATCATAGGGTAAAGTGTGTCTTCAGTTGATCTCGAGGTCACTCTGCCCTTCGGCCTATGCAGTAAGCACGTCCACAGAAGCAGAACGAAGAGCTGATTAGTTTTTTGAGCGCAAATTCCTCTTCACTTTAACATCCCCATACAAATCTTCGATTTTAAAGAATTCTTGATTTTTCTGGTGAAGGTGTCCCTTAGCTCTTAGTACTGGCCTTGATATAAAATCAAGTCTGTGTGTGGGAGGCCCACATTGCATGCAGCAGCCCTCCCTGGGTCCTGGAGATGAAGGGCAGTGCAACCGTCTTACTTCAGCTTCAGTTCTCTCTGAATTTCTTTCAACTGCTCCATTTGTAGGCAGTTTGGAAACTAAATATGTCTCAGCTAGAAGTGGGGAGTGAGATTCCTGCCTTTTTTCCTTCCTGAACACATACCTTATCTTTGTCAAAATTTTGAAAAAATCAAATATCATTAGGTTTCCAAAAATATTTATCTTGGAGCTTTTGGAAAAATTCCTAGTTGGTGAGAAAGTGCTATTTCAAAAAAGGCAGGGAATAAATCTCCCGATGATACAAATGTCCAAGCAATTGCATTATTCCAGTTGCCAAAGGCAGACCTGAACCTTCCTTGGCCTCCTTGTTTAGTTGGGGCCCTTCAGGGAAAAAATCTAAGTTGGCAGTATTCCAAGAGGAAGCCATTTAAAATCCAGTGAGAACCGCAATGCCCTAATTTCAATTACCAATCAAATCAACACCCAGTGGTCATGCCAGAGAGCTGGAGAAGTGGTGAATTAATATTTATTCCCATGAAATATATAAAGATGTCCTCACTCTTGAAGGAACATTTGAAACCCAGTGATCAATGGACAAATAGGAGAGTTCAGACTTTTAGCTTAACTCCCCTATCCCTATTCCAAGCCTGTGGCCACCCAGAGAACAGATAATTCCAGATAATTGGGACTAGAAAGACCAAACTCTGGCCTCCAGCTTCTAGGCTGAAAATATAAAACAGGATTTCTCAGACTTAGAAATGTTTCAATGCATGTTTCTCTTTCCATCTCTTCTGTCCAGCTGCTCATACTGCAATGGGCTTTTTCTGTGAATCTGCTATCATGAAAAAGTTAAAGGCTTTTCTATCTACTACAGATTTTGGAAGCAAAATCCATACGTTATCTGTAACACAAACTCTAGTTGCTACTACCTCAACCTGAGCAATGTGAACTGTAAGTACTGGAGTTCCAAGTGTTTAGTTATGGTTAATTTATAACTAAACACACTAGTATTTAGTGGAACAAAAAAGGTCATTAGTATCTTACTAGGAAGTAATTAAATTAACAGCTCAAAGCCATTCATCAAATCACAAAACAGATGCTAAATTTTTCTGTAGGAAATCAGATTCTTTCATGCAGGAAAAGAACTTAAATTCAAAACACAGCAAAACACACCCACATCCTTCAGCTTTTCTCAAAACAAAATCCACCTCTTTCATCTGTAGCCAGAGTCCCAGAGCTCTTTACATTTCAGAGAGAGGTCCAGAAAAAAAACTGAAGAATTCAACCAGAACAACTCCCAGGCTTCCTCATGAAGTCATCCTTCTCTTTCCCGTAGCACACACCAACAACATTCTTCAACTGTGTGCTATTTTTGGACAGTCAATAAGGAGTAAGATTATTATCTTACAGTAAGACAATATGTTCAAATTACATGATGTGAAGTGTAACATGGATTAAGTGGTATATGCCTCCCTAAAAATAACCTTCGAATTTAAATCATAATTGATAGAAATTTTAAAAACATTTATTGAGTCTATGCCATGTACTGGGAATGAAATTGGTCTAGATACTAAGATTAATAAACCATTGTCTGGCCCTTGAGGAATATGATCTAGAGAATGCAACAGAAGCACATAAACATGGCATATTAAAATGACCATGGAGCCAGGAGACCTGGATTTTGGTCTCAACGTTGTCATTTACTAGTCAGTAGATTTGAGAAATTAGATTAATTTGCATAAGCCTCAGTAGCTTTATATGTTAAATGGAAATAATACTTAACTCATGGAGTTGTTGTAAACATCAAATCAGAACATGATGAGTCAGCAAGAATTAGAAAATACATTTGGTTTAGGATAATTTAAAAAAAAAAACATTGAACAAAGAGGCCCTTTCTAAAAGTGGGAGCAAGTTTTCAGGAGATTGCAAGAGACAATGTAGTACCTCATGGCTAGTATTGGTAGATGATGCCCAAGGAAGTGAAGATAGTTACCAGAAGGCTGAGTACACAGGGAAGGTTAGAAAGGGAAGCCTGACAGAGTTAAGGTTCTCGGTGAACTTCACAGTGAGCTCACAGTGATTCTCTTCTCTCAATTCTCTGCCAGGGCTTCCCATTGGCTTAACCCAAGGTTGTCCATTGAGATGGCACATGTGGCTCATCCTCCAATTGCACAGTGAAGAAGGCTGGCAACTATCTAAGGCAACAGATAATACCCAGCCCAAATGATTTATAAAATCTTGGGTACATAATAGTATAAATGATCTTAGTACTATTGAGTTCTTGTTATAAATTGACTGCTAAATATTATGTATGCATCTGATCATTTGATTCTATAAAGAAGATACAATTATTATCTTCAGGCTATATATGAAGGATCTGAGAGGCAAAGCTATGTTAAATAAATTTAAAAAGCTAAATAAAGTAGAAATTCATACCCATATTTGACTCCAGAGTTTATACCTACTGTGATGGATTATCTCCCTTTCAATGGGTAAGTACTGTTTAATTGATGCTGTTTAGATTTTCCCCAGTATTTAATCTGTACTCTTAATTTTATGCAGCCATTGGTTTTGCTTGCAATACATCCCAAATTCATCACCTTCAGGTCTGAGCAGTTCCTCACTCTCCTGGATAAGTATTTAAAGAGGCCATTAACTCAAACTACTCCTACCATGAATGTCCATTTAAAAAGCATTATGAATAAACAAACAAACCCATAGATACAGAGACCATTTTGATGACTGCCAGATGGAAGATGGGTTAGGAAGACAGGAGAAAAAGGGGAAGAAATTAAGAAGCACAAGTTGGTAGTTACAAAATAGTCATGGGGATATAAAATATAGCATAGGGAATATAGTCAATAATATGATAATAACTATATATGGTGTCAGATAGATACTAGATTTACCAGGGTTATCACTTCATAAGTCATATAAAAGTTTAATCACTGTGTTGTACACCTGAAACTACTATAATATTGTATGTCAACTGTAATTGAAAAATAAAAAAATATTTTAAAAAACATGTAAAATGAACATTTAAAATGAGGCCTAGTATATTGAAGTGTTCAATAATGGAAAGCTATTTAAAAATTATAAAATTTTAAAAATTAAAAATAAAAAGCAGTAAGAGAAGATAAGACTCGAGTTATCATTACAGGCATACTATTACATGGAAACCATCACATTCCCATTCTGTTATTAACTCAGTATGACTTATGGATAAGCTACTCAGTCCCTCAGCTTGTAAATCAGCAAACCTAGGGAATAAGGGAAAGTTGGGTGAGGAGTTCTTTAAAGTTTCCACTCTAAGATGCTGTGCATTTATTATGTTTTACAGAGTATGAAACACTCATAATGTATCTATATTCATTTAATAATTTGTTGTAATGGTCTTCCTCTATTGATGTACTTAGAATGGAGTTTAGCATTGATTTTTCTCCTTAGTGCATCCCAATATCTCATATTCAATATCCACGACATACGTAATCATAAAGCAGAAACCTTATATATAATCCAAAGAGAGAAAGACGCTATGTGGAATAAGAATAAAGAGTTAACTTTTATTGAATATTGACTATATGCCAGACATTGTACTAAGTGCCATATAAGTTTTATTTAACAAAGTAATTAAATTAAGAACTAGAACATGGCTTTTTATTAACTAGCCAATTTGGGAGACAATTTTCCATGGATATCTAGCATTTCTTCATGTCTTGTGAGCAGTGGTACACTGAATGATCATGATGGTGACTCTTCTGAGACAAAGGTCAGGTTTGCTTACTGTTCATAATAGAAGATTCAGATCCTTAAACTCAGGGTTCCTCAGCTGTGGCACAAACCTGCTCTCTCTATGTGTACATATCATCCACTTGAGAGACCTCTAAATCACTCTCATGAAGCTGGTAGGTGGGGGAAGAGAACAAGGAGAAATGATGCAAATATGATGTTTGTGAAGTTTGTTGTGCCATGAGAGTAAAGTTCTTTGTTTCTGACTCAAGAAACTCTTGTCTCTGCCAGTATCTATGCATCCGTGGAAGGCTAATTTGCCAGTTTGCTGAGAGATTAAAACCTCAACCACTCTGCAATTCTTGACAGCTAGCTGACTTTGAACTATTCATTTTCCTCTTTGAGCTATGTCTTCATTATCTATAAAATGACCTCTCACATCTTATGCTCCTTGGTTCTTTGTTTTTGATTTTGGAGAAATATTTCAAAATTTTTTAATTTCAAAGTGTCTATGCATAAAGCACTTAATTACAAACAAATAAACAAAGTGTGTTTGTAATTAAAGTGTGGGAATGGGAGTTCAACAGGAACAGCAAATATGTGCTGGGCACCCGCTCTGTACCAGGCACTATTTTAGGTGTCTGTGGGGATACACAGGACAGGAAACAAACTAACAAATAACAAATGAACATATATGTTGGCACGAAGCTGATCAAGAAAGGAAAGTTTCAGTGGTGAGATACCCACTTGAAAGAACGCACAAGAAGTCAACCTGAGAACGAAATGGAAGGCACGAACTTTATTGCCAGGAGCACGCTTCTGCGTTAGGGGACCATGTGGGCTTTATATATGTCAGAGAACAATAGTGGCATTCTGCCACACATGCGTGATACAACAAGCTGAATCACGCTTACATCATCTAGGCTCAGGAGCCTTATTACATTAATGTAACATTCTAAATCCGGGGTTCTATCTCTAGCCGTGAGCCCGGATCACAGCCAGACCTGGAACCAGTCAGGCCCGGGCCCCACAATGTAATACAAACCAAGCTAGTGGTAAATATCAAGAAGAAAAAATTAACAGAGACAAGAATAGAGTGGCAAGAGTTGCTACTTTTGATAGGATGGTCATGAAAGGACTACTTAAAGAGAAAGGATTTGAGCAGAGATGTGAATGAAGTAAGAGCAGAGCCAAGTGACTATCTGACATAAAATCATTCCAAGCCAGGGAGGGAGACTGAGTGCTAACATCTAACATGGAAATAAGGTTAGTTTGATGCATTATTATTATCTTGAGAGTTCACATTTTTCCTGAAACTCCCAAATATTACTACACACAAACATCCTATATCTCCTAATATTTTAGGTATTTTCCCTCTGTGTCTACAATAATCAAGGAAGAGATAGATGTAAAGCTCCCCATAATTCCCTGATTCACATACCATGATTAATTTTTGGCAATTCCATCTATGGCGGAAATTTAATCATTAATCTTAATATTCATTCTTACTTTTATTTAGAACTATCAGAAATGATAGTTCTCTACAAAGGGAGAGTAAGTGAAAAATTGAAAGAAAAGGTCTTGCTTTGTGTTTACTATTTATATCTTGGAAACTGATTTTTGCCCCAACTTTCAGAAGCCTAAGTCAGAATGTGTTTTTTTTTTTTTATTGTTCAATCATTTTCGCAGACCTAAGAATGTAGTTTTGATGTTAGGAATCTTTTTATAGCTCATGGATTTAAATGTATCTACTCTTGGAGAAAATAATAATAGTGGCTTTTAACATATAATAGAAAAACTCTTTAGCACACCTAAAAAGCCGACAAAACTATTTGGAAATAAATATCTTACCTATATAAAAAGTATTTTTGATTGACTGGAGACAAATGATTAAACTATGTGACAATTAATAAACTTCAAAAAAACATGTGGGCTAAAAAGTGAAAGGAGGAAAGTTCCAGCAAAGCATACAAAAAGTAGAACATCTCTGGAGACATTTGGCTCACATCATATATGGTTGGATTAATCCTTCCTTGTGCAATGTTAGGATTCTTTGTAATGTAATAAATTAGATTTTGTCAGTATTTAAATCAAAATAGCAAACATAACGATACATGTAGTTCTGTATCCCTTTTGGAGGGTAGATTAGAAGCTAAGCTAAGAAAGTGTAACATGTAAATCATGAAAAATGCCTGTGTGTTTAAAGACACATGTCACTCTATTGAGTGACTGGTACAAAATAACCTAACCATCATCATCACTCAGATTTGTTTCCCATTAAATTGTGCATTAGTAAGACTCCTTGGCTTCAGCTTCCTGTGGGAAACAAGAACACAGCCTCCGTCAAACACCAATCACAACTTTTTAGTAACTTTGAAGAGAAGAAAACAAAAACATTTATAGGGCAATAATGTTTCAAGCTGAGAATCTCTGCTGAGAACTTAACTACTGGAACATCACCCAGAAATCTGGTCCTTGATCCCAATTCAACAATTTTGGAAAAATTGATGACAGCATCCAAGATATTTTTTTTGCCACTCCCTGAAATTCTCAGAAGACTAGTTTATATTTTCCAGTATAAGAAGCCAATCTGATTAATGATATTAAAAGCCCAGCCCTAAAAGTCCTAGTGTCAGAAGCTATGATTTCCATCGATGTTTCTGTTGATTTACAAGCAAAGTTAAAAAGCAGTAGAGTATAGTGACTCTAAGAGCCAGAGAGCTCAAGTCTTGAATCTGCTACTTGGGCAAGTTGTTATTTAGCTCCTCTTCCCCTTAGTTTCCTCATCTAAAAAGTGAGATTAATAACTGAGATGGTATCAAGATTGTTTTGAGAATTAAATGTGTTAATATATGTAAGGGCTTTGATCAGTGTCATATATGGTAATGATGAATTACCATATATATACCTGCCATAAATGCTATTCCTATCTGTGATAGACTGAAAAATGTCCCCCAAGGATATCAAGCCTTAATTCCTGGAAACTTGATTACCTTGTATGTAAATGATATTATTAAGATCAGGATCTTGAGATGCGGAGGATCTCCTAGATTATCCAGATAGGCCCTAAATGCAATCACATGTATCCTTAAAAAGTGAGGCAGAGGGATATTTCAAATACAAAGAAGAGGGGAAGATGGAAGAAGAGAAGGCAATGTGATCACGAGTCAGTTTGGAGTGAAGCAGCCACAACTGAAAGAATGCTAGCAGCCACTGAGATGTGGGAGAGGCAAGGAATAGACGCTCTCCTAGAGCCTCCAAAGAGAGTGCAATTCTCTGACACCTTGATTTTGGCCCAATGATATTAATTTCAAACTTCTGGCCTGAAGGACTGTGAAAGAATATACTTCTGTCATTTTAAGCCAACAAGTTTGTGGTAATTTGTTAAAGCAGCGTTAGAAAACTAATATACTGCCATCAATTTAATAGATTGTTATTGGCCCAACTTTTGACTTCTCCCTGTATCCATTATTCTAGCCATATACCTTTGCAGTTTCTTTTACTAGAGGTGAAATATACTTTCCCACCCCGCTGATGCAAATATTTTTTTTGCCAATAAAATGTAGATAGAGGTGACAGCATGTCAACTCCAAGCCTAGGCTTTTTGAGGCATCCCACGTTTCCACTCTCCTCCATTACTCCTCTACTATAACTGTGAGATGGACCTGCCTTGGATAGTCCACTAGTAACAGAGCAGATATGAAGTGAACCAAGGACCTAAGCCAAATTTCAGAAAGTTGAAACTCACGTGAGTAAAAATAAGTGATTTTGCAATTGTTTGATATGCAGCAGAACTGACTGCTGCAAGTATAATTGTGATATTGATGTGATATGTTAAAGCCACACAATTTAAGGGTTTTTGCTAATATCTGCCATTCTCCTAGATAGCTAGTGGGTTAAAGTGGAGTTACATCACTCAACTAAAAATTTTATGTGTGATCTAAGCCATCTATCTCACTAAAACAAAATAGAATGATTAAGAGCAAATCCATTGCTACTACCTAGAAAATGGCACAAATAGTTAATAATTACCAACTCCATTTACCAAAGTCAAATCTAAATACAATTGTGAAGGAAGCTCTGACTGTTTTCTTGGCACTCCATTCACCTACAATCCATCTTCATTAAAAGGTGACTTTCCTTTTGTTTCTCTCTAGTATAAAATCACAATGAAATTTCATAAGAACTTAGAATAACTGTATGTTTTCTGGCCTGAAAGGTACTAGCATAGTGGTCGTGACGGTTAATTTTATGTATCAGCTTACTAGACTGCAGTACCCAGTTATTAAACTAAACACTAATTTCAGTGTTGCTGTTACAGTATTTTGTAAATGTGTTTAACATCTACAATCAGTAGACTTTAAATTAAGGAGATTACTTTGAAAACATGTTACTCTGATAATTAGTTCATGTCTTAAGAACAAAAACTGAGGTTTCCAAAAGGAGAAGAAATCTGCTTGAAGACTGCAGCAGCAACTCCTTCTTGCTTCCAAATTGCCATCTTGACTTACGTGTTTTGATCTCACCAGCCCCCAAAATCACATGAGCCAATTCCATAAAACAAATCTTTTAATGTGCACATGTATATGTACACATATCTTTTTTATTCTGTTTCTTTGGAGAACGCTGATATTATGGTGGTGTAATCTGTGGTAATGGGAAGGAAACTTCTCTGAAGAATGAAGATGATTTCAGTCTTGAGCCAACGCGAACAAATCATGTCCCCTGTAGGTCGTCACCACTCCACCCCACCGCCAACCCAATCACCTCCATATTCCCAAGTCTTGCAACTTCTTTTCTCTTCTTTTTCCATACTATCAATACTAAACTCTCCTATGTTTTTTTCCCTTAGATCTTGTTTTCTGTTGAGCCAAAGCTACTTCCACACTGATGTTTCACTCACTGACATACCATGAGGGGCTGAGTATAGTGCTTTTAACCAGAGCCCTCTATGGCTGTGGCTGTTTATGTTTGGGATCATAGGAACTTTAGGAATCTGGTGAGGGCAGGAGATATTAACCCAGAAAAAAAAATGCATATACTAACACATTCACCACATGTTACTTCTGGAAAAGAAATACCTCACTCAAGTCTACTAAAATGATGTTCCAGTTCTATATTATCTAAATAATATACTATCTAATTGCTAGAAAGTTCTATCATCTCTGCCTTGAATACTGTACACATATTCTTGGAGTCAGAATTCATCTTAAAGTTTCCCCAATCTATCTCTCCATCTCACTCTCAGACGTCTTCCATAAGAGCATCAATCAGTGTTTAATCCAGCACCTCCTTGAGTGACTTTAGTGACAGGAAACTCACTCTCAACACAGGCCATTCTGCTCTCAGGTTAATTATAATTTAAAAATTCAAGATCTCTTGCTCTAACTTCTGCCCCACCCTCTGGTATTCAGCAGAGCAACTTAAATTACTCTTTTCATATGGCCATGGCCACAATATTTATTCTGCCAAGCTCAAGAATTCCAATTTATTTAAGTTATAGTCTACTTATATTATACACATATTTCCTCTTCTTAATGACATTACTTTCTCTTTGAAGATAGTCTATATTTTATAATTCTATGTACCTTATAACAAATGCCTGGCAGGAGTGAGAGAATAAACTTTTATTATTTATATGTTGCTTGATTGAGGTATTGTAACAACCAGAAAAAAGTTGCTGAGGAAAAAAATGTGGGGACTAGAGAAAGGTAGTAGGGGCAAATAATAGCTTACTGTCTCTTTAAATCTTATGAAGACTTTTTGGAGTTTTCTCCATCTACATGAAGGCAAGCCATGGAACAGGATGTACAGCTCTTTGAGCATACTAAAAATCATCCTAAAACTTTGCTTACTATTCAAATGAATCGAACCAAAGACATATTCCTCTAGAAAGTAAGTTGCCATCTTCCTTTTCTCCTCAAATTTGCAGAGATTTATTCTTATTTGAAATGACTTATGAAAGGTCAATAAGGCAAAAACGTCTTAAAAACTGTTCTCCTGTAATCTTTAACCAAGGCAGAGTCAAACACTCTCATAAAAATGTAAAATATGAAGTGCTTTTTTCATAGAGCATGCATTAATCCCCAAATCTTTAAAAGATGATGTTCTATTTTACTTCTGACAGAGTTTTCCAGAATATGGAATCAAATCTCTTTTAAAAGAACATCAAAATACAGGTAAATATATTCCTGCTAGGAATTTCTTTTCCAAATCAAACTCTAAATATTTTCAGACTTATGAATGTTGGTATATAGTGAAGCCTATACTCAAAGTGGCTTAACTAACCTTGACCTTCAACTCACTAGAATACTTCTGAATTCATCTTTTATCAGGAAGTAGCAATAGGAGAATGTTGAAATAAACAATATTTCTATATGATGGACTTATGTAACCATTAAATATGATGGTTATAGCTTCTGGTTTGAAATTATACTAAGCTCTCTTAGTCTTATCTAAAATATCTAGAAAGATTCAGGAAAAGAGAGGGAGTCTAAAACGCAAAACACTATAAATTAGAACTTGATAGTGACTCTATTTCTAAATTATGAAATAAATTTCCTAACTGTGAAGAAAATAGAACTAGAATAAAAAGCTTAATCATGGGCTACTTATGCTCTGAGGCTGGTTAGCTTGCCTATCTGAAAGTAAGTTAAAAGATTCTTCATCTCCAATTCCATAACAGACATAGAGACATATTAACACACTCACACTTTTGCTGAATATATAATTGAATAAAGCACACTTGCTGGGGATAATGACATGTTCAGTTTTAGGTAAATTTAGGTAATAAATATGCTGAGTTTAGAAGATCAGTAGCCAATTGCATATTCTTTCAGTCTAGAGACAGACTTGAGATTTTTCTGCATATGAAAGATAATTGAAATAATGAGAAAAGATTTGCCCAGAGAGAGCAGAAAAGGATGAGAACCTAGAGCAGAACCACAAAGCAGAGGAAGAAGGACTCACAAAGAGATTGAGAGTTGGTGGCCAAAGACCAAGAATTAGAAGTCACATGTTTAAGAAAGAGTAAAACTTCGCATGTCAAGTGCTCTGAGACATCAAATGAGATGCCAACTATAAATATTCATTGAGTTTATTGATGAGAAGAGGGTCATTACTGGCCTCAGGCAGAAATTTTCAGTTGGCTTATGGAGACTGAAGCCTTATAATAGTGGTTTAAGTAGTGAGTGGGAGTTGTGGAAGTATAAACACAGAGTAAAGACAACTCTTTCCAGAAGTTGCAATGAACGACCCTTATGCATCAATCTCTTTCACAGCATAAAATGTCATTGGAATACATCTTTAGAATTTCTAGGTCAAAAGATAGACATATTTTCAAAACTTCTGATAGAGAATGCCAAATCATCCTCCTTGCTATTAACCTTTAAAACAATTTACCTTGACATCATTGATTTAACCTAAACTCTTCCACTTGTTACATCAATATCAAAACCTCACCATTGCAAAATCTTCAGAAAGAATGACTTTCAGGTATTGCAAGAGCATAAATCATTGAAAAAAAAAAAAGTTGAGGTACTTTATTCTTTCCTTCAAGTATTTATGAAGAGCCTAATAAGCCCAGAGGGTGAAAAGATGTTTTGATTTACACAAAGAAGTAATGCTTCTGGTGAGTAAGAAAAATATTTAATACATAATTACATATGTAACCATAATATTACAATTGTGCCAAGCGTTATTAAGAAAAATAGTATGACAGAGGAGCATGATCTTGTCTAGGGATCAGGAAACAGAGTGAAAATGAAAGGCCAGGGTGCTGGATTATCTGTAGTCGATCTACTTATCCTCTTTTCTATTGCTATCTTCCTGTATATCAGAACCGGGAACTCCATTTCCTAGAATTCTTTTCCCTTAGTGGTTTCACTTGAGTCTGATAAAGAGGGGAAGGTAGAAAAAAAAAAAGAATGAGGAGAAAGTGGTATTCTCCTGGGACAGTTGCAAAGGTTCCTGGTCAGACCTCAGAAGGGATGTTTGCAGAAGATTTGGAAGGAGCTCCTGCAAATCATTTGCTTTAGTGCTGTGGGTAGTTGCAAGGGTTAGTGGAACTTCCTAGAGGTTAGTGCCACAGGCTGAGCTCAATGAGACTGAACTCCAGCTCTTCCAAGGGTGTGAAAGCCCCTAAGACTTTGTAGAGGAGAAACGTGTTTCACAGAAAGAAAGAGCAACATATTAGACAAATTGGAAGTGGGAAGACACTTGGTCATTTTGGGAGGAGCCACTGTGGTTGAAGAACAATGAATAAGAGGCTGGAGTGGAAGAGGACACTGGGTAGTGGAGTCAGATTATTGAGAGAACAATGGAAACCCTTAGCATCCTATCTAGTAGGTAGGGTAGTAACCTAAACAAATACAACTTTAAAAATTTTTTGAAAGCCTTTTGAATATTTAAGACAGCTTTCGTTTAATCAGGAAATCATATCAACCAGAAAATCCCATTATCTAAACATTGGCTTTGTAATATACCTTTTACTACCAAATTTGCAGCTGTTGTTTTTTACTATTCGATAATGTCCTAAGGACATTTATTTAATAACTCCTTAAAGATATTTTACAACTTCCTTCAGTTCATGCTCAGCAATCCTCTCTTTAATCAATTCATTAACAAATATTTATTGAGCAGCTTCTTTGCACAAAGCACTAGTTAGACACTGTGGGATTATATCTCATAGAGGATGAGGGAAAAAAATCATTAAACATTTGAAAACTAACATAACAGAGTGTTCAGTTCATATGTCTAGTTTAAAGAATGTTTCCTTCAATAAATTATATGTCCATTAAATTTGTATGAATAAGAGTGAGCAAGTGTAGGGTGATTGCCATATGCCAAGTTCTCAGCCTGGAGTGTCTTGCTCCCCCTTTGCTTATAGAACCCCTAAGCATACTTCAAAATTCAACTAAATTGTCACTCCTAAAATCTTCCCTGACTGGTCCAGGTTGTTGTATCTCCCTCTTCTATGCGGTACTCACAAAGCTGTTTGTACTCACTTCTACTATAGTACTCAGCACATTTTTTTATGACATGTTTACCCTATACACTTCTATACATTAGGAGCAGAACTATAATCTTCATTGTATCATCAGTAAATGTCGCCTAATAGAGACTTAAAAATTTTTTTATTAATAAATTAATTTGGTGAACAAATTCCAGACTCATTGCCTTACGAAGATAATGTGTCTTTGGGGGGCACTATGGACTTACTTTTCTGGAAAGGTTTATCTCATTTCTTTTCTCTCGAGGATCTTGTCATTTTACGTTTCAATTAGATCTCCCGAATTATTTTGTTGTCTTTGTGAGTTTTCAGTTCTTTTGCTCATTGACTGCCATCTTGTATTTCTGGCCTTTGATTGACAGAGCAACTGTAATCTACGAGCAGAAAATCAATAATGCAAGATCTTCTGACAGTCCACCGATGCTCTTAAAGAAACTGCTTTCCTGGTCTCAGTGGCAGTCACTGATCAGAAAATGTAAAACTAGCGAGCCATGAATAGAAACAATGTAAAGTCAGCCACACGGTTTCTTTGCATGAGAGGGTTTTTATATTGGTATCCTGTGTTTAAATTCTGTGATGTTTCTCAAACCCTGGAGGGGAATGAAAAACGGGTGGATAGAAAAGAAAGGGAGAAGGAAGGGGAGCACGGAGTGAAAACTGTTAAGTGTGAAGATTTGTATTCATTTGTTTTCTCATTGCCACACTAACCTTCACCAGTCCTTAAGCTTTAGGGATCCTAAATGTAAATTTGTTCTTTAACATAACATTTTCCTTGTTCAAGTTTAAGTGACACTCGAGTAGACATGAAAGATTCGAGACTTATTACTTGCAAGTTAGCATTTTACTGCT
This sequence comes from Eidolon dupreanum, assembly GCA_028627145.1. NCBI lineage: Eukaryota > Metazoa > Chordata > Mammalia > Chiroptera > Pteropodidae > Eidolon > Eidolon dupreanum. Next base: position 53,295,653 of record CM053502.1, read on the forward strand.
AATGTAGTCTGCCACCCTTTACCTCCTAGTTTTATGGTTGTCTAATTATAGCCTGCAGGCCTATGGTGGTCCTTTGCTACTTCAACTGGAATGTAGCTTCCAGTGAATTCTCCCCATTAGGACCTCCCACTGAGTTATTGATTATTAAGGTAATGCACTTTTAGTGTTGTATCTTTAACATGGAAATGTAAAAATGAATGGCTTGCAATTGAAGAATTAAAAAAAAGAAGAAACTTTCCTAATAAAGGGCCCTCTACGCTATTTAGGTTACTGTTAATTTAAAACATTGTCAGACAAAGCACAGTTTACCTGTCAAGTGATTATATAAATGGCATTTTATTATTACATATTTTAATCTCTAAAGGAAGACAATTTGATGTAGGAAAAGCTGGTAATTTATATCTAAGAGAGGAGCAGGAAGAAAGGAGAGGGGGAGAAAGGAAAAGAGGAAGAAAGGAAGGAAAATTTAATAGACTTTTTTTAAGAAAGTACACAGATGGTCCCTTTCTAGGCAAAAAACAGGTGGCCACCTTCATATGAATGAAGCATTCTGATTATGGACATCTTATCTAGGCAGTAGGAAACACAAGAGAAAGGGAGCTGAAGCCTCTTCACTATTCAGATGGAAAAATATCACTCTGTGTTACAACAGAACAATCCTTTATGGTGTTCCTCCATGGAAGCCCACACACAAGACACATACCTGCAAATGGCGTGCAGGCAATGGAGTTTGTTACATAAATTGTCTGTAGGTAAGGCTTCAGTGATAAGAGGTTTTTCTCTTGTCTGAAAACGGAAGACACTTTTCATTTGTAGAGCTGTTCTTCAGTGCTGATGCCCACCATTAAAGCTGCTGGAGCAGCAAACCCAAGAAAGGACTGATAGATGAATAATAAGGAAAAGACGATGGATTAGGTAGACGCCCCGCAAATCTGAGCTTGAGTGCCCAGACTAGCATCTTATTTAAGTGAATGTAGAAATCGGAAGCTGATAAATTCACTTGACTCTTGGAGAGGAAACGGAATCATCGATCATTTTTTTAACTGCAAAATCTATTGAAAATAGACCCAACAGTCAGTCTCAGAGGTGCTCATGATGAGTTTTTGAGAATTCAAGAATTCTGCTGTCTTTGCATGCCTGAAAAAGATAAGATGCTGTTTGCTCGAGTTTCATAATGTATTTCTAAAAGCATGCTAAAAATACAAAATGCTGTCCAAATGTTAGGTAGTATCATTTCATTGTTATATTTTCTTTCTTGATGAAAGTTGTACCAATTTGCAAACTTAAGTGGAAAACCTAAAACTAACCCACAGAGGATGGAAGCCTTCCACTTAATGATTTGGGTGGAGGCATTTGAATCCCAAAAGGTCAAAATAGGGCCAATTATAATTCGATGAGTTTCATAATCATTAGTATTATTCATTAGCCAGGTTCATCTGTAGATCTTAAAAACATTTGTCAAATAAGTACCATTAACCAGATCCTTCTGGATGGAATCTCAAGATGAGATGTCAAGACATAAAGAGATTAAGAGATTCAGTTTCAGATGCAGAATAAGTTGGGGATCAAGGATGTGCATCAAACAAAGCCACTGACCTACCTACTAAACTGTGCTTTGTCTCACAAGCCCCAGTACCCAAGGGACCCTTGAAAGCAAATAAGGTGTTAACAGCCATTAATTAACTTAAGGGTGGGTTCTAGTTTAATGGGAAGGTGCTGACTTTTTTACTAGCAGAAGGAATGTTTTTAATTGGATTTGATAATAACACCCTCTGAGCCATATAAACACCAGAATAGTTCTTAGACTATAAATTCAAAATTCCGGACTTAAGTTGTCGAGGAAAAGGGTAGGCTAAAATAAAAGAGAATCCTGGAGAAGCTAGCACTGGAGGAGGTAGGAGTTGGGTAGGGACCTGAGGTTGGGGCTAATTTATTTGAGACTAAGTGGAGTCACAGCCAGTACTTTCCCCTCCCCCCACACTAATAGTCAGACTCACACTTCTTCTGATGAGTTGCAAATGTTTTATAAAGCGTTTTTCTTTTTTCTTTACAGATAAGTTTCCTGTGTCATTAAAAAAAATTCCCCACAAACTTTTAGCTGTCTTTAAGCAAACTACTGTCTGAATGCTATAATTAAGTTTCATTTTTTTTTTTTTTTTTGCCTTGACTCTACTGAATGGAGAGTGCCATAAATCATATGAACAAATGTTCAAACTAAAAACCTCTCTGTGAACATCATAATTTAAGTGAATTCATTCTTGGTTCATCTATTGGAGACGTGATCTCATAGCATCTGTTCTGGGCAAAGATAGCTGTCCTTACTACCTAAGAAAAGAGCAATGAGTTTATCCCAGATTACTTTGGATGGCCCCTTTCCTCATTCATTCATTCATTCATTCATTCATTCATTATTAATTCATTCAACTATTTAGTTTCCATATTTGCAAAAGTCATGTGTGAGTGTGTGTGTGTATTGTAAGAGAAATTTTTAAAAAGAAAAAAAGTGTGGATCAGTGTTTCTGAGAAATCGCCCCTTTGTTCCTGTGTCTGAACACTCCTCTAATTGGTGGCACATAAGCAAATTATTCTGCCCCTCCTCTAGGCTGCATTTATGACTAGCAGTATAGGAAGGAGTTTTGGCTATGGATTCAAGAGCCAGGGGAAGGGGGTGGGAGAGGAGGGGTCTCCTTTGTCACCTCCTTTTGTTGCCAGGTAATTTCATGAGGGCACGAATAAGATATGTGAGAGAGGAGATTTGTTGGATGGTTTTGTTGTGCCCTGTTTTGATTAGTTTGTATCTTGAGTACTATCTTAAGTTAAAAGGAGACTGAACATTGTTGCCACTTGAGTTGTAAAAAGCAGCAAACATTGTTTAGTCTTAGTTCAAACACACTTTAAACACTACCACAGTATGATATTGAAGAGGAATTTTCCACTCAAATGGTTAACCTTGTAATCAGCTCTTTGTTCTGCTTCTGTAGACATGCTTGCTGCATAGGCCGAAAGGTAGAGTCATCTCCAGATCAACTGAAGACTCACCCTCCCCTTTGATTGTTCTGTCTAGATAACAGATGTATTTGCCTAAGTTCCTATCGGAAAATCTCATGCTCTGTAACTCCCCGTAGCCCATAGCAACTCCCAGTGTCTATAACTGCCCGAGGATAAATCAACCAATCAGCCCATGCCAACTGTAATAATGCAGATAAGCCTTATAAAAGCAAAATTGCCCCTGAGCTCTGAGCTCAGGGCCCAGATCTTCAGAGTGCTAGCTCTTCTGGTACCGCCAGCATAATAAACCTGAGTTTTCCAACTTTCTGAGTGGTGCTTGGTTTCTCGCCAGTCTGATTTCACAACATTTCTGCAACAACAACATAGCAACACGGTTGATTCTACCCATCATTTTCCAAGGTCCACTTGGTGTTATTGGTCAGCATCCTGTTATTGTTTTTTATAATCTTTTTTTAATCGACTTTTAATTTTTTTATTAATAGACTTTATATTTTTAGTTTTATTTTTTAAAAGATTTTTGTTAAAATATAACTAACATACAATATTGTATTAGTTTCAGGTGTACACTATAGTTATTCAACATTTATAGACCTAAAGAGGTGATCACCATGATAAGCCTAACAACCATCTGACACCATAAAATGCTATCATTATTATTGACTATATTTCCTGTGTTGTACACCACATCTCCGTGACTTAATTGTTTTGTTCCTGAAAATTTAACCCTCTTATTCCCCTTCAACTTTTCTCCTTTTTTTTAAATTTTCAATTATAGTTGATATTCAATATTTTTTATATTAGTTTCAAGTATAGAGTATATTGGTTAGATATTTAAATAATTTATGAATTGATCTCCCTGATAAGTCTAGTACTTATCTATCACTACATGTAGGTATTACCAAATTGTTGATTATATTCCCTATGCTGTACTTTACATCCCTGTGACTATTTCATAACTACCAATTTGTACTTCTTAATCTCTTCACCTTTTTTACCCATTCCATCTGGCAACTACTTGCTTACTCCCTACATTTATGAGTCTGTTTCTGTTTTGTTTGTTTGTTTATTTTGTTCTTTAGATTACACATATAAGTGAGATTAAATGGTATTTGTCTTTCTCTGCCTGACTTGTTTCACTTAGCGTAATACCTTCCAGGTCCATTCATGTTATCACAAATGGTAAGATTTCATTCCTTTTTATGGTCAAGTAATATTCCATTATATATATGTACCACCTCTTCTTTATCTAATTGTCTAATGATGAGCATTTAGTTTTCTTTCACATCTCAGCTATTGTAAATAATGCTGCAATGAACATTGGGGTGCATATATCTTTTTGAATTAATGTTTTGGATTTTTTTTTTAATAAATAATCAGAATTGGAATTGCTAGGTTATACATTAGTTCTATTTTTAAAATTTTGAGGAAACTTCATACTATTTTCCATAGTGGCTGCACCAATTTGCAATCCCACTTACAATGCACTAGGGTTCCCTTTTCTCTACGTCCTCATCAATACTTGTTACTTCTTGATTTATTGATGATGGCCATTCTGACAGGTGCAAGGTGACATCTCATTGTGATTTTAATTTGCATTTCTCTGATGGTTAGAGACATTGAGCATCTTTTCATGTCTGTTGGCCATCTGCATGTCCTCTTTGGAGAAATGTCTATTTAAGTCTTTTGCCCACTTTTTAATTGGATTGTTAGATTTTTTTGTTGTTGAGTTGCATGAGTTCTCTATAAATTTTGGATACTAACCCTTTATCGGATGTATCATTGACGAACATCTTCTCCCATTCAGTGGTTGACTTTCCATTTTGTTGATGGTTTCCTTTGCCATGCAAAACATTTTTAGTTCAATATAGTTTCATTTGTTTATTTTTTCTTTTGTTTTCCTTGCCTGAGGTGACATATCAGGAAAACAAATATTAGTAAGAGTAATGTCAGAGTTTACTGCCTATGTTTTCTTCTAGGAATTTTATGGTTTCAGGTCTTACATCTAAGTCTTCAATTCATTTTGAGTTTATTTTTGTATGTAGTGTAAGAAGGTGTTCTAGTTTTATTTATTGTTTTTTGCGTGTATCTGCCCAGTTTTTCCAACACTATTTATTAAATAGATTGTCTTTACCCCATTGTATATTTTTGTCTCCTTTGTCACAGATTAATTAACCATATAAGCATGGGTTTATTTCTTGGTTCTCTATCTGTTCCATTGATTTTTGTCTGTGTTTTTATGCCAGTATCATGTTGTTTTGATTACTACAGCCTTGTACTATAGTTTGATATCAGGTATTATGAAATCTCCAACTTTGTTCTTCTTTCTCAAGATTGCTGTCACTATTTGGGGTCTTTTGTGGTTCTGTATAAATTTTATAATTATTTGTTTTAGTTCTGTTAAAAATATCATTGCTATTTTGATAGAGATTGCATTGAATCTATAGATTGTTTTGGGTAGTATGGACATTTTAGTGATGGTAATTCTTCCTATCCATGAGTATGGTATATGCTTCCATTTACTTATATTTTCTTTAATTTCTTTCTTCAATGACATAATTTCTGAGTACAAGTCTTTTACCTCTTTGGTTAAATTTATTCCTCAGCATTTAATTTTTTGATGCAATTGTAAATAGGATTATTTACTTAATTTCTCTTTCTGTTAATTCATTATTGATATATAGGAATGCAACTGATTTCTGAATATTAATTTTGTATCCTGCTACTTTACTATATTTATTTATCAGTTCTAATATTTTTGGTGGAATCTTTAGGGTTCTCTATAAATAGTATCATGTCATCTGCAAATAATGACAGTTTTACTCCTTTCTTTCTATTTTGGATAACTTTTAATTCTTTTTCTTGTTTTATTGCTATAGCTAGAACTTCCAATACTATGTATAACAGAAGTGGTGAAAGTACATGTCCTTGTCTTGTTCCTGATTATAAGAAGAATGCTTTTAGCTTTTTCCCATTGAGTATGATGTTGGCTGTAAGTTTGTCATATATTGCTTTTATTATATTATGTCCCTCTATTCCCACTTTGCTGAAATTTTTTATCATAAATAGATGTTGTATTTTGTCAAATGCTTCTTCTACATCTGTTGATAGGATCATATGATTTTTATCCTTCATTTTGTTTATGTGGTGCATCACATTAATTGATTTGAGGATATTAAACTAACCTTGCATCCCAGGAATAGATTCCACTTGATCATGGTATATGAATTTTTTAATGCATTGCTGAATTTGGTTTACTAATATTTTGTTGAAAATTTTTACATCTATGTTCATTAAGGATATAAGCAAATAACTTCCTTTTTTTATAATGTCTTTGGTATCAAAATCAAATGTAACGGTGGTCTCATACAATGAGGTTGCAAGTTTTCTATCTTCTTAAATTTTTTGGAATACTTTGAGAAGGATAGATGTTAATTTTTTGAATGTTTGGTAAAATTCACCTGTGAAACTGTCTGGTCCAGGATTTATGTTTGTGGGGAGTTTTTGATTACTGATTCAATTTCATTAGTAGTAATTGGTCTGTTCAGATTTTGGTTCTTCTTTATTCAGACTTGGAAGAGTGTACGTTTCTAACAATTTATCTACTTGTTTATAGTCTTAATTAATGTAAACTGAAATACCGTAACCCACTCTGGTTGACCAGAGACCCCACCACTTCCTCTTACCTACCCTTCACTATTTTAGGTGTTGAGTTTTCAGCTCATAACCTAGACTGAGGGAGGTCTTCTTTAGTTAGAGTTTAGGTCTGTCAACAGTAATATTTAAGCAAGTACAAAAATGGTATGTAGATCAAATCTTTATTTGAGAGAACTAGTTAGTAGATCAAAATACTGAATCAAGATCATCAAAGTCTTTGAGATGTTGAAATGTTGGGTTTATTAACAAGATGGATTTTAACAGGTCTTTCACTTATGCTCACTAAACTATCTGCATAAATACAGGATGAAAGAGAGATGGTTTCATTATAATTATGCATGTGTTTAAAAAGATGTAGTCTTCTTAGTTGACAGCAAGCTCAACATGAATCAATCATAAAAGATGTACCTGCAAAAAAGATTTTTAACAATTTGAGGTGACAATTCTAGAAGTGTCAAATCCAGATCAAGGGAATGATGTGTCTTCATGCTGAATTGTTATACTTTAAGACAGACATTAACCAACTGGATCTTATCTGAGAAGTAAGCTGAATACAAGGGAATTTAAAATCATTTCCTATAAATAACAGCTGAAGAAACATGAAATATTACCCTGCTGAGGAAAAGACTTGAAGAATCTATAATTGCTTTTCTCAAATATTTCAAAGGCTCCCCTTTGGAAGAAGAACCATTTATTCTCTACTGACCAAGAAAAAGAATTATACTTGGTTTATAAAATCTTTGCAAAAGTTTATACCTAGTTTTCTATTTGTACTTATTTAACTAACAAGTCAGTATAGAAATCCATGATCATTTATTTAAAGATGATCTCTTCATTGCTCAATTTGAGAAGTACAATAACTGAATTATCTTGCTTTCTGCTGGCAAGGCAGGTATAAAGAGTGGGAACATAATTGATCGAGAGTGTTACAAATGTAGAGAAGTTATAAAGCAGAGTTAGAGAGTCAGGTAAGGGTCCGAAGACAGAGAGCCTGAAATGTAACACTCTCTGATTGAATTTTATTTTGTAGGTAATGTAAACAACTGAAAAGAAAGATGAGGCATTCTGTGATAGTCTGGAAGCAGGAAAGACTTCATTAGGCCATATGGGTTGAGAATGTCAGCTTAGGACACCCGAGGACTGATGTAGGAATCATTTCCAGGTCAATTCAATCAAGAATTCAGTCTAGGTATTTCTCAGTCCACAACAAATCTAATATTAGGTGGTCATATGGCTGTGAACTAGAGAAGCAGTCCAGAAAATGTGATGGCTAAGTCTCCACAGCCCCCAAATCTATTTGTTTTAGGTTAATTTCTTTGGCATGGCTTAAAATATCTGCTTTCAATTTGTTATTTGAGTGTCATGTAGCCATAGAATGAGCCAATGGAGATAGACTGACATGATTTTCAAAACTCTGGCTCTACCTTGACCTTGGGCATACATGTAACCTCACACATTTTTTCTCTCTATTAAAGTGAGAGCAATTCACATGTCTACCACTAGTTCCTCAGCACGAGCATGAAATGATATCAATAATAGGTGGGTTAAGATATGGCAGCACTTTTGCTCTTTTATGCTTTCCAGACTTGATCAATGAGGAGGACTTTCTTTTCCATCCATGTAGTTTAATGACCAGTGCTGTTTCTTATGCTGTCCTTCACCCTACAGCTGCTCTAGGTGGTAGTAGTGAAAATTTAAGACATTTATAACAGATACTTATGCAACATAGATTATTATGACCACCATTGCTACTATTTTTATGATTCCTGATCCTATGGTAATCCAGGGGGTAGTTAATAACTCCCTTGGTGAAAACTTTTTACCCATAAACCCTTTCATAAAGGCTGAGTAGCAATTAAGGTAATGGTTCTGGTGTAGGTAGAGGTAAATGACCTCGTTAAGGCCTCAGCCTAAATGGTACCCTGGTGACCTGAGATGATAGTAAGCAGCAGTTTACTCACATTGAGCATTTTATGCACCACATCTCAAGCTGTCTGTCATTATTGTTGTTTGCTTACTGTTCTTCACAGTGTGAAATGGGAATGCTGGATTGGGGTTGGAATAGTGCACGTATGCGCGTGTGTCCAGAGAATTTTAACTGCTGGCTAAGAAGCCTGCAAATCTTGAACTGCAAGTTCACTTACTTGGGTGACAGTCATCTTCTTCATTCTCAGGAATTAGTAGCATTAATCTTGGCTTAACCACACTCAAATCCTGTAATCAGTCATTCACTGATTTGTTTCAGCCAGTGTCATAAATCTATCTAAATCCTTTACCTATGAAGAGAAAGCAAATCCTGGAAAGAATTATTCACTTGACTAGCCTGCTGGTGCTATCATAAAATACTGCTTAATTATTACTAACACTACAACCTTTAATGAATCTCTATTAGGGGACTTCTAATCCTTTACTCTCTGTGTGTGGTAGGCTCTTTGAAAAGAACATGGCATTCTCTAAGATGTCCTAAATTGTTATCATTAAGTGCCAACAAAGTGGCCACTGCTGCACAGGGTCCTGCCTGTAGGGTCTTTGCGTCAAGTGGAAGCACTGGCCAGTGCCAAGTCTGAGCCAGGATTTACTCACTAGAGTGTACAGTCAGTCTTCCTGATCCTTTAAAGGACTGATTAGGCCATTCCCATACCCCTTCATCAATCAAGGAAGGAGAATATTTGTTTATGTGTTTTATTTGTCAGTATTACCCCAACGATTTTTTTAAAACCACTGAGTAGCAGTTGAAAATAAATAAATAAATAAATAAATAAATAAATAAATAAATAGGAATGACAAGAATGAAGAACGACTATGTTGTTCATGTAGATATTGCTATAAAGCCAAAGGGCCAGGATGTATTAAATAGTAAAATCTTAAACAATAGAACATGGACTCACCAGAAATTAGTAACTACACAAACCATAGTCTATGTGAGCCCACATAATTATACAACCCACTGAGTCTAAAACAATATCAGTTTTTAATGCCACCTCTAGGTCCAGAGTATAGGTTATAGTGTTCATAACTCCACACAGCCTGGCACAAAAGGAAAGGGTTCTGGGTTGACCTCACTGGTCAGAGAGAGGACAGCAATTCTTTCCATAGGTTCTAACTCGTGTAACAACAGTGGAAATGGACCATAGCACACGTGTGTGCGCATGCACACACATGTGTTCACACATGTGCATTTCATCAATCTTCCAGAGCAAAGGTCACTGGGCTATCTCCATTGTAGGGCAAGCTGAGTATAATCATGGCTCATTAAAGTCATGTTAATGCTCAGGTTGTCAACCTGAAGCATCCATGCATGAGCAGCCCAGCCATTCTCTCAGTCATTCACGAAAACCAATGTCACCCTTTTGATTCAAGCATAGCACGTGCTCTACCGTCATACTCTAACACTATGACAAACTGTTTCACCTTCCCTAAGACCTAGGACTTAAAGGCTTCAATTAATGTAAGAAACAATCTGGTGACCAAAGGGAATTTTTTCAAGAACCCCACCAGCAAAACTTTGTAATGCCATAATTCTTCAAAGATCAAGCAAATTTAAATGAAAAAAGCATACATTTTAAATTAAGATTCAGATTTTGTTTAATATCACTTTTTAGGCATCAAAATGGGAATGGCTAACCAAAACTGTGTCGAAATTAAAAGAAAGAATAAGGAAGCAAAACAGATTCCAGGAGCCTTTGTGTCTGGTCCAAATGGCATACTTTGAGTCTGAAAATTTATTAATAGATCATCAAGGTTGTTTTTTGTGTTTTGTTTCATTTTTAATACTCCACACAGGTGGTTTGATTTGTCTATCCACACAGAGATTACATCCACTGAGTCAGAAAAGAACTCAGCCTCCAATGCTTCACCCATGCCACCTGCCTGGCTCCTTCCAGAACTAGAGAGTAGCAGGTCAGAGGTTCAGGGAAATTTGAGATTTGCAGGGACCAGGGCAAGAAGGAAACAGAGCCCAACTGGTCTTTCCTATAGTCTATGCCACTCTTATTTCTTAATCCTCCCCTTCAAGACCTAATCCTCATTTAACTACTAGTTAAGAACCTTGCTCCCACCTAGAACACAGAGGCAACCAAAGCACAGAGCACTAGACACAGTTCCAGGCAGCCAATAGACTGATATAAGAAGGCTACCTTTTTGGCAGAAAAAAGTCAACATGTAGAAAAGAATAGCCAAATAAACTGACATTTATATTATGTGTGTGTGTGTGTGTGTGTGTGTGTGTGTGTGTGTGTGTGTAATATATATATATTTTTTTTTTTTCTTTGAAAAACTTAGAATTAGAAAGCGGGAAGACATTTTTACTTTGAGAGTCAAGAAGAAAAAATGCTTAGCAATTCAGTCTGACCAGTATAAAGTGTGCTACTGAGAAAAGTGTTAACAAAGGTAGTTCTGAACAGCTTACTTCATAGGACCGAGCACACTAAGGTAACAGCTGATGCCCTGACTTCAAGCTCCAGGGCTAGAACATGGCAGAAAGCAGATGGTGTCATATTTCCTGGGTTTCACTGTCCAGTTGAGCTCAGTGCCTGCCAAGTACAAAATGAAATGCAGAGCACCGCACACATGGCAAGCTGGGGTGGCAGCCGTGGCAGCAACAGCAAGTTCAGGAGAAAGCAGAGCCTCTAAGGCACAGGTGCATTCCGACTGAAGATGGGGAGGGCACAGGGTGGAACTGGCAGCAGGAGGTCATTCTCTCTTTTCATCCATTTAACAGACAGAGCAGAATCCTTTGCAAGTCAGATGCTGAGAGAAGCAGTAGAAATTCAGTCACAGCAAAAAAAAACAAAAAACGATAAACAGCCAGGTGAACTCTTGAGTGGCCAGATGGACAGTCAGGTCACAGGTCATCAAATCAGTCAAACAGTGCCACATAAAGCAGCAGGCTGGCACTAACAGGGAAGCCCCACCTGGCAGGCTGGTGGAAAGGCATGCAGGGCACAGCAGAGCTACCTAAGAAGAGGCTGAGAAGGAGAAAGGAGGGGAAAGGGCTCTGCTCCAAACTTTTTTGGCCTGGCCTGTATTAGCGTTGCTTCTTTGGATTAAGTTAATATCTACAAAGAGAAAATACGTACCCTTCCTGAGTTACATCATGAACATTTACTGAGCAGCATCTTCTAGATACATTATGTGTGTCTTTGCTCATTTGTATGCTAGAAGCAGATTACTAGTTAGCCATCCCCAGCCATTAGCATGGTCCTGGGGTCTGTACTGAGACCCATGTATGTTGAGGGGTGTAGAGCAAGGAAAAAGAATAAAGCTTATAGAGCTGCAGGCAGCAAAGTGGAAAGGAAGCCACCATGTACATAGGACAACAAAAGAAAGGTCAGGGAGAATTTGGAGATAAATCTCACCAGCTGGGGGGCAACATGGCAGAGAAGAAATATCTGAATTTTAGTCAGTTAAATCAGGTTTTCAACTTTCTCAGGCTTGCAGCCTTGAATAACAGACTCCACCTTTCGGAGTCTTGGTGTTCCCATTTGTCAAATGAAAAGAATGGTCTCTAATGTGAGGAGTTGTGTGGCTTCGACTATGGAAGAGAGGTATCCAGAGAATGACAATAATTATTTCTTGAAATTTAGCTTAAGATGAACCCTAACCTATAAAAACAGAGCTAGGAGTTCAGGACACCTGCTGGTACACATACTAGAAGGTCAACCTAAGTCACTTAAGCTGAATGAGAGAATGGATCGACTAACTCACTAGTAAGCCTAGGGTCACAGTTGACTTTAGGTAGAAAATCCTTGTAATATCACAAGAAACAGTTGTCCCTGTTTCTTCAGTTCTTGGCTCTACTTTTTTTTGAAATGTCAATATCTTTCTTTCCCAAAATTGTTGGCTTCTTTCATGACTAAAGAATATGGTGACAAGAAGCCCTCGCTTTTGTCGTCTTTACCACCCAGCACAAGGATCTTTTCTGACCAGTGTATCTTCACCTTGCAGACCTCCTTTTTGCCCTAGACTCAGAGACAGGTCTAGGCAAGCACATGTCCTGCAAGTTGTGGTCTCTCTACACTGTCCCACGCCCTGATCTTCTCTTTAGCCATGTTCCATATGGCAGAGAAATGCTGATTATGAAGCCTTGCCCCAAACCTATGCCATATAGCCCAAGCCCTGACACCGTATGTGACTCCTGTCAGCCAAACCTCAGACCATGCTTCAGAGGATCTGTATTGTTGCCCGCTGACACTCTAGAACATGGCATCTCTTTTCTCTCCCTCTCTCTTTCTCCTTATATGCTCCCCTTTCCTTCTCATGCCTAAAGATTCCTAGGCTCTGGGAATTTAAAATCTTCACTCACTGTTGTTCTCTGTTGCTTCCTTCTTTGCCAAATCCTCGCAAGAGGATTCTCTCTTCTCCCACATTAGTCATCATGTCAGTAGGCACCCATAGCCTCATGTGATAAATGCCTACTGCCTTCAAAACTTTAGCATCCAAGACATCTGAGCCTTGCCCTCTCTCATGGGAGCTTAAGATTGCCATTGTACTTGTATGCAAAAGACCATCTATTCATAACGGAAAGAAAGAAAGAAAGAAAGAAAGAAAGAAAGAAAGAAAGAAAGAAAGAAAGAAAGAAAGAAAGAAAGAAAGAAAGAAAGAAAGAAAAGAACAGAAACGAAACAATGTCCCCACTCTTCAGAAGCTCTGCTCCTCCGTGAGTCCCCAGCGTAATGAAAGAGATAACAAAGCAATGTCTAGATTCATAGAAAAAAAGCAGGATGGATGGCAAGGAAAAGGTAACTTGCTCAAACTCAAGTTTGCTCTTTTTTTCCCCTCTCATGCTTTCACTAGGCAGACCAGAGGCATAAGAGGAATTAACATTTAACAAGTTGAATAACTAATTGTCTGCTAATGAGTCCCCCCTTAGGCTCTTACTGAAGTGGGTGTCATCTGTAAATGCAGTGTTTTGTGGAGGCTTGAAGGACTCTAATGGCATGTCATAAATATTCTTTGAGAAATTAAAAGAGAAGTAGCACTGATCTCTTTTTGGCCCCTCAAAGACTCTTCAGTCTCTAGTTTCCCAAATCTTACTGCATCTTCCTGAATAAAAAGCTAGACTCAGGACTTCAGACTTTCCACAGCCTCTCCATTCTGTTCAGGAAATTAACACCCATTCTAAGTTTAGTCCCAGGTCTACACCACCTGAAAGCACAAGTACAAGGAGAATTCACATAATACAAGAAAAAAACCCTGGATTATGAGACACCAAAATCTTAGTTTCTACTCTGCCACAAAGAGTTGGGAGAACTTGGACAGATAAAATCCCCCCCTTACATGTAGATTTCTTATCTACAAAATTGGGAGGTTGGAACAAATCATGGCCTCATAATGAGCTAATTTTGTAATTGTGGAAATGGACAAGTATGTCAACATTAGAGTACGAAAGGCTTACATGTGGTGCTGTGTCAACCCAAAATGCAGCTAATAACTAAAATGACTATGAGCTACTGGGACAAAGCACCAAGTTTTTGTTATTTCTATTCCCAATACACGTGACCTGGCATGTGGCATGTACTTATAAAAACAAATTGAATAAATGGAGGAATCGGTGAATGGATGTGTAGATGAATGCATAAATAAATAGATGCATGAATGGATAATCTGAGAGATGGGTTGAAGCATGTTTATGTGTGGATAGATAGGTAAGATGAATGTCTGGGTGAATAGATATAAATAACTGAAGAAATATAATTGAGTATGATTAAGTAATATGCTGGCTAGAGAGAAACTAAGACTAATACCTTCATTGTATCAAGGATCATGTATAACCCAAATAGGTCTCTGAAGCATTTCTGAAGTTTCTGCTGAAGCAAATGGGAGTGAACTGTGTGTGTAAATAGTGAAATTTCGCCCGTAGTAAATTGACCGGTATGACAAACCTTACAATGAAAGTCTTCTTATAAATATTTCCACGCTATATTAAGTCTAGAGACAGGTTCATATTTATTCTTCTGCCTCATGGCCACAGTCCTCTCTAAAATTTTCAAAAGCATGAGATGAGTATATTTAAAGTCATTCTATCAAATACAGTATGACTTTGAATGGAGTTCACTTAAATAGTTTCTCTTTACACAGTGCATTTTTAAATAAGTACCCGTTTATTAGGTAGGCTCTGAAAAGGGAGCACTAGGCTTTGAGTCAAGGTACCCAAATTACCTTTTATTCATGTATTTGCTTCTTTATTAATTCTTTCAACAAACGATAATTAAGCCATTATTGTGTGTTGGGCACTGTGTTAGACGATGTTGGTGGGAAGGGGAGAACACAATGCCGGCATCACACTCATCCTGTACCTATGACCTCTTCTCTGCTGTCAGTTCACAGTGCACTTTTATTCCCCCATCTTTTCTATCCATGGCTTTTCCCAGCAAGATGGAAAGAAATAGCAAGAAATGTGATTAGCCACCTCTATTCTCTTTTCTTACTTCTGAGAGGCATTTCACTCACCTGTGCTTTTTAAAGACACTAATGCACACACACAGCTAGGCTTTTTTCAGATCTGTTCTAGTCTCTTTTACCTCTCCTCCCCTCACATACTTAGGAGAGTCTGTGCACCTTAATTATGCCCCGCCCCCCACCCCGGCAGACACTAGCTCGGCACCATGCTGGGTGAGTTAATGTTCCTGGGCATTGCTACCCACCCACTTCTTGCCCAATGACTTTTCTTCCAGGTGAACTGAACGAATTGGCTCTTAATGTGCAGTCTCCCTGAAATCTCATACCAGCGCAGGTCCTTATCATGCCGCACTGTAGTGATGGTAGTTACTAGCTCGAAACACACGTTTTATGGATTCTGAACCTAATGATGAGCCAGGCTATACTTTGAAACTTACCAGAGACTCTGCTGTAATAAAAATAGTGCAGAAGTTAAGAATATCTTAATATCCAAAAGCTCAGAGGATTTCTTCTAAAGCTGTGCTATTTACCCACTTAATACCATTGGCAATTCAAAAATCAATGTAATACAAGCATTCAGTAGAAACAGACCAAATGCCCAACAGGATAGAAGTCAGGTCTCTGACACCTTCACTAATAAGGGATGACAGTGAACAAGCAACAAAACAGCCTTCAGGATTTTTAGACACTCTCACTCCTAATGTGTACGGCATTCTCTGCTTGGACAGGGTGCTACATTATTAGCATGGGAGAAGCAAAGGACAATAAAGATCATTCTAAGGCATTCTTCCAGACGAGTAACCTAGAATAACACTGCTCAGCTGAGAATTAAAACAGAACATTGGCAAGGTCTTGCAGGAATGCTTCACCTCGGATTTTAATCACTGATAACTGCCGGCAAGTGTAGCCCTAGGAAGAGGGGAAAGTAGTCATCCTTGGTGCGAGGTCCAAAATATCTACTCATTTGCTTGTTACCCCCTCTGACTTTCCTCCTATCTTTGAAATAGCAGGAATACACATTCAAAACCAGGCATGTTGGGCTTTTACACTGGCCATTCTATCACCTGGAATGCTTCTCCTCCAGAAACCCCTGGCCAGCTCCCTCTGTCTTCAAATCTCACTTCCTCATAAAGGCCTTCTGGGAGTACTTCCTGTAAAGAGTAGCTTCTGTCATCTTTACTCTCTTGTCTTTGTATTCTTCATAGTCTGTTATCTGTCTTCCCAACTAGGAGGTAAATTTCAATAAGGCTGGTACTTTTTCTACGTTCAGCACTATTCCCAGAGACCATACAGTGGCTGCCACATAGCAGGTGTTTAATAAATATTTCTTAAATAAATGAATAGTCTTCTTACTGTGGATCAGCCCATTGGTTCCCTTTCCTCTGCAAAAGAACACCAAAGCAGGAGTCAAGAGAAGTATAAGACTAACATAATTCTGCAATTAACTAACTGCGATTCTGGCAAAGTGGGTAAAACTTTCTTGGTCTTAGTTTTCTCCTCTGTAAAGTAAGAGCCAGTGATACGGGAGAAAGCTGTCTTTTCTGCTAATCATGTTTCCATGAGGAGAGATATTTTTTCCCTCAATTTCTTATCTCTTACAACACCTCTCACAGTGGTAGCCTGACTTGGGTAATCAATGAGGTAGGCAGAAAAACTAGGCATAGCCAACTCAGCCCCCTCCCCTCACGACCTTTAGGAACTGGCCAGCCTGGGTCATGCAATTACCTTTGTGATTAAATCTGTGCCTCTCTTAGGTGAGAGAAAGGGTTGTAGTGGTCTGATGTTACCTGTGGCTAAAGGCTGAGTCAGTTTAATCCTACGCTCAAAATTAGTGTACCTGTTATGCTTTCCACCTATACCGCATTTTCCAATCCATCCTTTATTAGAAATAAAATGATATTCTGATCTACATCTGCCTATTCTTTTGTTGATCTCAATTGGTTTAGAACTCTGGTGAGGAAAGACGGGTGTTACATATTGACCTATTTACAAAACAAAACAAAACAAAACAAAACAAAACAAAACAAAAAAAGAATATATTTCTTCCTTGACACTAGGTATAAACATATATCTACATTATGCTTTTTTCTATGATATATACACATATTAATAAAGTATGGATATATGTTTCTCACTGTGGACATATTACGAGCACTCTTTTTTCCAAGTATAAAGTATGTAGTAAAAAGTATATATTTACAAGTATATGTGTGTGTATACTTTATAGAAGTATGCATATATTATATATTATATACACATATACTCATAGAGAAAGGGATATTATGAATTATATGTGTGTATGCATTTCTCTCTCCATGTAAATAGGAAAGGATGGTTCTAAAATTTGAGAGTAATTTTTAGAAAAATAGAAATTAAGCTAATAAAGGAAGGACTAGTTAACATAGGTGGTCATACAAAATAACTGAGTAATAAGAGCATACTTTAAGAGATGGGTCAGTTAAAATTTCAAGAGAACTTTGCACATTCTACATCCACACCTGCTACCACCCCTGATGACTCTACTAACTATAGCAAGATGGTTTTGAAGCATAATGAAGAGACTAGAAAATTTAGGTGAGACATCAGAGGAACTGTAATGATGGGTACAGCTGGGGCAGTCCTGGAAATGGGTTAGGGGTGGGGAAGAGATGGAGAAAATGCAGAGAGGCCGGGTCAGTGCCTCAGATAAAAGCCAGACATCCTTCCTGCATTTGGTGTCATATCCATCTTGATCTGCTTACAAAAGTTCTAAAAAAAATGAATTACATACTTTTTCATTCAGAGTTACAAGTTTTTTCATGTTTTAACAATTCTAAAATTGGCATATGTCTCATAATTGATGAAGCATCTTAATTTAATTGGCAGCATTTTTTCTTTCTCAATGGTACAAAATGTAATGGTGCATCTTATAATTGATGGAGTCTTCAATTTTGAAAATATAGTAGTTCTTTCTCAGTTTTCTATAATTCATTACAAGAGAAAGAGCCAGAAATGTAGTTTGGAATAAGTATGCCTTGCTCAGCAAAGGTAAGTTGAAACTTGTGCTCTGGTGTGCCACTGGTCAAGTATATGTAAAGAACAATCTTCTCCAATACAGTCTGGGGATACGTACCAAGAATCCATGAAGTTTAATCTTTTTTTGCAAGAGCCCCATTTTATAAAATATATCTTTTTAAAAAATGAAAGAAACATACAAAGTTTGTGTAAAGAGATGTATTTTAGACTTACTTTATACTAAGTCAAAAACATCCCAAAGTATTCAAAAATAAAAGGTTAATTAAATGAATTATGGAGCATTCATACAGTGGAATATTAAACAATTATTCTGAGTGAAATTTTAGCCAATACTTAATTGATGTGGGAAATGTTGATAAGATAATGCTAAGTAGAAAATAAGACATAAAACTGCATATTTGGTATTTTCTGAATTTTGTAAAATATTCAACATGCATAGAAAAAAACAGGTTAGCAAATGCAACAAAGTGCTAACAACTACTATCCCTCTTGCTGGTGGATATTCAGCTGATTTTACTTCCATATAATGTCTTTCATTTCCCAAATTCTTTACAATGAATATGGATCACTTTAATAAGTAAATGCAAATTTTTCCCCTTCCAAATATAGTTTGTTTTCTCACTCAATTGCTCTTTTTCTTAAGTCAAAAATGACCTGATTTGACCATCCTCTCAGAACAGAGAACCAAGAGCCATAAAAATGCCCTTCATCCTAGATGACAAATCATGTTGGTCAAAGGTCTCTCAAATTTCCTGGGCACCTAAGTCTAGAAATAAACTGCTGACTACTCACTTTCTGAGGCTCTGTCTATACCCTGAGGAGACCCTGTCCCTTACAGAGAAAGAGCCTCTGGACATCTTGTAACAGAAGATAGCATCCAATGCCAGAACTTGGACTTAAAAAACTCTCATTTATTACCTCTGTACTTGACTTTGGCCCATCCTGGGACCAAAGAAAATTTCATGGTCTCTACTCTAGTTAGAGAGAAGAGAGCAGATTGTACAGAAGGGAGAAGGTGGAGCATGCTAAAGGGTTTTGTTGCCTAAGGGAGATTATTAAAGGTTCATAAAGGCATCCCAGAGTGCAAAATTTCCTGCTGTAGAGAGGGAAATGGAGAGATTCTGAGTCAAAACAAATAATAGGAAATAAGAAATGGAAAAAAGAATTCAAAGGTTCCTTTAATTCATCTGTGGAAATTAAGTATATAGAAAAAATAAGTACTTTTCTTAGTACAGCTGTGAAAAGTGAAACTAGAGAAGCCAAAGCAATGCTATCATGGTGGAACTATCTAAAACCAATCTGATTTAATTTATATATCATGCTTCCATAAAGGTGTTTCAGAATATTAAAGCAGAATATGGTTGTTAATTCCTAGTTAATTAAATGTTTCAGCCATTTTTCAACTATGTCTCATAAATGGTTTGCAAATATATCTTTTATTCCTTCTCCAGTAGTGTAACTGCCCATAATTGAACTGAATGCAGAACAGGTAAATCAGGATACCCAGAGTGTAAATCAGGATACCAGAGGGACCACACATCTGTATTTTTAAAAGCCCCTAAGGTGATTCTAATGTGCCGCAAGTTAGCAGAACAGTGACCTAGATTATCAATTACTAAGAAATAAGCAGGAAGAATCAAACACTTAACATTTTAAAAAAATAAACATAAATTTACTCTTTATACACAGGTTAAGTCTTGATGGAAGAAAGAAATAGAAGTTAGAATTTGAATGCCAAATTATGCATTACTTTTGTATACACCTTTTCATTTAAAGCTCAAAATAACCCTTTGAAGAAAACAAAGGAAGTTTTCTTTTTTCTCTTTCTATCTTTCTAATTAATTTTATTTCCCATTTAAATATCAGTAACTGAGTCTCAGAAATGCTTTATGACTTGTCTGAGGCCACACAGCTAGAAAGCAGCAGAGCGCTCCTAGGCTCTGAGGCCCATGCTTTCTCAGTCCTGTGCAGACCAAGGAAATGCTCTTTTCATGGCCCAGTTCCCATTCCGATGATTCCCCATGCTTCTTCAACTATTTGCCCTCTTTCCGTGACTGATTCTGTAACCAAAGCTAATGGTTGACATTTTTTTAGCATTCAGTTATGCCTCAATACAAATGAGCAATGATATGTTAAGAAAGTGAAAATCAATGTCACTGATTAAAAAACTGTCCTCTAATTTGCCTGCCTGACACTCAGCTTTAAAAGATGCATGAGGGAAAAATCTGTATCAGGCTTGACTGCGGATGAAGAAAATCCCTTTCAATGTGGACATTTCTTTGAAACTGTCGAGATAATAATGTTAATATTTACTATACTTTTATGCATATTCTCTTAATCCTCACAATAACTCTACATGCAATAGGTACTGTTCTTAGACCCATCTTACAGGTAAGAGAATAATGACATAAAGAGGTTAGGTATGTCACCCTAAGTTATATTAGTCACTAACATTTGTCACTGACTCAGAGAGAGAGCTAGTCGGCCATGCCACCCTCCATCTCTCTCCCAAGTGTCTTGTAAACTAATGTTTATCACATCTCTTTAAACTCCTAGAAAAAAGAAAACCTATTTTTATCAGAATTCAAGTGTATGGATATTTTTATATTTCACAGCTTAAAAATTGGTGAAAGTCATCCCTGCCACCACCACCACATACACACTTCACCACCACTGAGTTTACCAGTTGTGCTAGTTGGGAGCCTTCTCTCGTCTCGCTCAAGCCTTTAACAATACTTGCACCTTTGAAAGCCCTGCTATTGCACTGTGGCTCCACTTCCCAGCTATCAGTTTTCATGTTGTGCTGTAATTCCTGACATATGTCTCCTCCATATCTCTGCAAACTTCTTGAAAAAGAGGTCATGCCTTTCCATCTTTTCACTTCAGTGCCTCTTTGTGTCCTTATAAAGATAGGGAAGAATTAAGTTCCAAATCAAAAGATGGATATAGAACCTAGATAATAATGTCCTTAGTTAATGGTTCTAAAACTAATTCTGTAATCAAATTCCTTTAATGACAATACAATTAATGCAGTAAAAATATGTCCATATGATCATTATATAAACTGAGATTGGTGAACTTGATAGCTAATCAAGTGCAACTGACAAAAAGAAAAAAAATTAGGCTTATACAAAAAAATTATACTGATAATTTTAGCTTTTTGATAATTATCAAGAGAGGAAACATGAAAAATCATAGACTGTTCAACTAATCAAAGTTTTAAGTATTTATTTCCAATGTTAATTTAAGTTTAGTTTTTTATTCCCCAGTTAGTGCTTTAAAAGAAGCAAACAGTATGGGAATGTATAAAATTTTCAATTGCTTTTTAAATTAAGAACCAAGGACTTAACCTTTAAAGTCAGTAAAATAATATGCATAATGATAAAAGAAGGAGGAGAAAAAAGCTAGGAAAGAGAAGAGGATTGAGGAGAAACTAGAAAATAGGAAGAGAATAAACAATATAGAGGGATTATGGAGAAGTAGCACCAGAGCAAGGGATGGAGCAAGGAGAGTAAGTTCCACATTTCTTAACTCCTTAATAATCTCCACTCTCAACATCCCCCTCCATAGAATTTGAAGTTCAAAGTCATAGAAAATTTCATCTTCTATATGACTTAATAGATGAGAATTTCCACTCTCATAATATGAGAATATATCCTAGTCTTTTCAGTTTTCTGAGCTCTTCATCCCTGACCCCAAGGTTTGGAAACTCACTTGTAACTATTTGCATATGACTCTCTCTCTCTCTCTCTCTCTCTCTCTCTCTCTCTCTCTCTCTATCTCTATCTCTATCTCTATCTCTATCTCTCTGTTTCTCTCTCTCTCCCTCTCTCTCTCTCTCTCCTTTTCTCCTCTTTTTCTCTTGCTATCATTCTCTATCTCACTCATTCTCTGTCAAGAGGACATATATTTAATAGAGTATTTTCTTGTAAAACAGGAACCTGTGTTGTACTGTGAGAACTTTTTTTTAAAGATAGCTGTGTAACTCTGTTTTCTTATAAGAAAGAAAATATGACCAGAAGTTCCTATATTTTAGAAAATGTTTTCAGCTTCAGATAAAATTTAGTCAAAGACTAGATGTGGTCTCTTGGATAGAGTTCTACACCTCTGAAATATATAAAAAGAATAAGAATGTGAACCTCTGTGTGTGTCGCAGTGAGTTTGGTTGGAGATCCAAGACCAGTTATATAATTAGTGGTGCCCAGGAGAAAATGAAAATGCAAGACCCTTATTCAAAAATTAATAAGAATTTTAAGTTAATGACAGCAGAGTATTCAATCAAACATGGGACCCTTCTAAGAATTATGTCCTGTATAACTGTACAGGTGACATGCCCATGAAACTGATCTGTGGAGAGTTTTATCTGGTGGGGCCTGCTGGCAGTCACAGTGGGAAAATGTAGGGGTAGCCAGTGTGGTCTGGTGATGAGTGATTGACTCAAAGTGTAGACAAGTCACACACTGCTAGTCGTGATTTAGTTTAAGTGTTACTTAGAGATAAAAGAGCATAGTTATAAAAGATGAAGAGAAGAAAAAAAGATTAACAATGTGACCTTACACTTTGCCAGCCAACATTCAGCCAGGAGTCATAAGCAAAGACCACAGTGTCCATCTCTTTCTTTTAGTCAAAACTGATAACAATCACAGCAACAAGAACTTCCCTAATATTAGTAGGTATGCTGCATGTATGATGGTATGAAAGAGACTTGAAAATTTGAAAGCAAAATAAAGTATTATGGATATCAAAAGTTTCCTCTGGCTTTCAATGAAGTATGATTCTCTTCCAGTTTAGCCTATTAAGTGGTGAACAAAGAAAACAATATGCTATATAATGCCTGCCTAACCTCCCTTACAGTCATTGTGAGGATCACCTGCAATATAACACGCACTAGGACGTCATGAACTGTAACTTCCACTACAACTGGAAGCAGCGTTATTCAGTAGAGAAAATTCTGAAGCCAGAATACAAAGACTTGCATATACTACCAACTTTATAACTTACTACCTATGTCCTTGAAACAACTCTGATCCCCTCTGAGCCTCAGTTTCTTGTTCTGCAAAATAGAGATAAATCCCTTTTATTTAATTCAAATAGCATATTGTGTACCAAGATTTTATTAAACTGTTAAGTGTTGCACAAATTGAAGGCATTATCGTAAAAAGAACTTGGCACTGTTAAGGTCACCTCTGAAGCTAAAGAATTAAACTCAGAGCCATAAAACTCTAATTCTCGGAGATTAACAACAGAAGATGAAGTTGTATTTCAACCTATGTGAGGAAAGATCTATGCCCATGATTACAGAGGTAAATGACAACATAAATAAAGCATTTCCTTGGGTGTTTTGTTTATCCCTACATTTGATCCATATGGTCATCTACACTTTATCAGCAGTAGTACATGCAATAGGGAAAGAAAGCCAGATGTGGGAAAGGCAGCCAAGCAACCAGTGTTTTCTCCCATGGTGCCTCACATAGGTTAGACCTTGCCAGGCAGAATAAACAAAATTGTTCTGCTCCCTGGCAAATAAGCTAGGCTGCAGCCCCCCAGACATGTTTTTATATGCAATATTTACCCTCAAGGAAATTTTAAGTCTTCTCTCCACCTCTCACCTTCCCACCACCCACTCTTTCTTCACTGCATCTCTCATCAAACCTATCTCTGTACCCGCACTCAGCCATTAACAAGGAGCAGCTATGATATAGGCTAAGAACAAAATGGACCTCTGTGTAAGGAGCTGGAAATTTAATGAGAAGAACAAAGAAGCTGCAAATGACCAGGAATGATATAATAAGATAGTATGGAACTGATTTCTGTTTTCTAAGGGCCCACAATAAAGGAAGGTTAGCATTATTTGCTTATCTCTGCTTTTGGTCTTAGATAAGAAAGCAGAGAATAATTAATAGTCACCCACTTTATAGGGTGAGAAACCAGGCCAAAATTTGGTGACAAAATCTTTGCTATAAATCTATGTGTGATTTTTTTCCAAAGTGGCATCTGGACATTTATCTCTCTTAAGAACATGATTGAATTTGTGGATTTAAATCTTGGCTATTACCTTTTGAAGAAATAAGATAGTCACTGGCAAGGTACTTGTACCAACTTAAAAGATCATTTCAAGTGAAAGTTCTGGACCTTTAAGTAACAAAATGATACCTACTATCAGATCTGTGTCTGTCGCGTTGAGAATTCCTGGTATACTGGCTGTGCTGGTCTTACTACAGAGAAGGTGAAGTTGAAATTTCAGAAGTGACTGAAGAGGAAGCTCTGAAATTCCTTTAACAATGAACAAAGCCTGTCATTTGACAGCTTCAAGTGAAAATGCACTCTAACATTTGAAAATCTACTATCAGTAGAAAAGACCTGGCTTAGCAGCAATCATATCTCTGCTTAATCCTACTTTCTTTGCAACTCCATAGAGAGTCAATCACTCTTACCTCTCACACCTGTACCTTAAACATAGGTCTGTCACTGCATGTTCACTCCACATTGTAATTGTTTATTTACATGACTGGTTCTCTGTTACAGGTTCTTCAAAAGCAAGGACTAGGTCTTGTTCATTATTGTCTTTCCAGTGCCATGCCTGTTGCATTGTAGATCTTTAAACAATGTTAAGTGAAAGAAAGCTAGGGAGTCCAGGAGATTTCATTAAGGGAAGTACAGATACCAAACTATAGGTCATGTGCTGTCCCTATGTCTATTTAAAGAACCTTGAAGTGTCATGTCTAGTCTTGGATACCATATTTCAGAGCATTGGGAAATTAAAATGTGTTCACTTCTGGTGGTCAAGATGGGCAGTAGAGAGGGAAAATACTTGGCCAAATCTGGAAACCATGTCAAATAAGGAACAAATGGGAAAACTGAGAATGATTAACTTGACTAAAAGAAGAGGAAGGAAATACCTAGCTTCTCCTTTCAGGTATTTGAAAAGCTGTCAAGTGGAAAAGGTAGTTAGATTTGTTCTGTGTTACCCCAGAGGGCAAGTTAAAGTTAATGATTAAAAAACAGATTTTAATTCACATAAAAGGAAAGAAAGAAAGAAAAAGAGAGAGAGGGAGGGAAAGAAGGAGGGAGAAAAAGAGAGAGAGAGAGAGAAAAGGAAGGAAGGAAGGAAGGAAGGAAGGAAGGAAGGAAGGAAGGAAGGAAGGAAGGAAGGAAGGAAAGGAGGGAGGGAGGGAGAGAAGGAGGGAGAAAGGGAGGGAAGAGAGAGAGAGAGAGAGAGAAAGGAAGAAAAAGAAAGGCATTTATCAGCGAGAGTTGATTGTCTGTCTTTGAAGTAATGAAGCAAGGTGTGATAATCAGGCCATGAGAATCTCTTCCAAGGTAGAGTTTCTAATTTTTTACATAATAAATGCAAATGCCCCTGGAATCATGGATATGAATTACACTAGGAAATAAGTAATGAGAGCTTCTTTTCCAGACATTTGATTTAATAGGTGGAAGAGCACAAGAGACAGTATAGAACTCCTAAAGATGGAATCAAAAGTCTCAGAATGGCAAAAGACTGGTAGTTCTGAAGACGAATTTTCATGGTACAGTTTTGACTACTGTCTCTCCTAGTCATAGAAAGCAACTAAAAAAGAAAAAGAAAAAAAGATAGTTTAAAAACAAAACAGAATTATTTGGAATTCGAGGAAAATGCACATATTTTTGAAAGTTAATACTCAAAAGAGCTGAATTAACACATCTGTTTTCTTGTTTAGTATACAATCGAAGGAATGAGAACAGAGGACCCCATGAAATTGAATGACACTTCACGTTGATAAGCATTTCGAAACAATATGGTAGCGATTTGAGGAACACATTATACTCTCAAGCTGCATAAAGAAAGAGCAAAGAAAATACCCTTTAATGCTTAATTTTAATAATGACCTTACTTGTTGCAAATACAGCATTTCACAATGAAAGCCTGCGTTTCAATTCAGTAATATAAGACACAGCCTGTAAAAATAAGAATTGAATTTAACTATGTTCTTGTTTTATTTTCTATTTATCATGTGAATTGCTTCTAAATAAGATTGTCTTACTTCATTAATTTGCATAATTACTGAAATATAGCATGGCATTTCAAATAACAAACTCTTGATAATATCATTTCAGATTTACTGTGACATTATTTTGAAAATGACAAAAATTGGTATACAATTAAGTTAAAAGTATGTAAGCTAATTATGTTGCCTTTGAGTCTTCAAAATATAAAGATGTTATTTGGGGCAGAAGAGTGAATTTTTGTGCTCAGATGCTGAACAGCTTGAAAACCAAAGAACAACTGGTAAATACTATAACATTTTAGAGTAACAATAAGTCTGGTTTTGACAGAGGAGGAGCCAGGTGGAGTTTTGTTTTTGTTTTTTAATTGAATCAAGATCCTTAAAGAAAGATGAGAAAGGTCTTCAATGAAGATCTAAAAATACCTGTACAGATGTATTTCGATTTTTCAAATAGCACCCTATCAAATTAGCTTGACAGTTTCTGGTCCTAGTCAGAAAATCCTTGTTTGAGTTCAGAGCTTCAGCAAGTACAAATATTTCACTCAGCTCAGTCTTCAAAAAATGTGGGTTAGATAGAAAATGTGGAAATGGATAAAAAGCTACAAGCTATTAGTTAGCTGTCAGACATTGTTCAAAGAGCCAAGCAGTAAATGCTCTTCTTTGGAACAAAGGTTGCTGAAACACAACAAGGCTCATTGACAAAATAAATCCCATGGTCTGTCTTGGGCGAGCAGGTAAACAGGGGCCTGACTGATTAAGTGTCACCTAACATCACAGAGATGACAGCAAAACAATAGCAGAGTTAAAAACTATACCTCTTTATCCTACCTCCCACGTCCTCTTATCAATCATTTTTAACTGAAAGCTTGGTAACAGCAATCCTGATTAAAATATGGCTTGCTTTTCTAAGATGACATCTTAGAAGCTGAGAAGCTGTGCATTATCATTTTGCTGTCCTTCCTTTTTAGTCGTGATTTGACTAAATCTGCGACTTTCACAAGAAAAGATCATCATGTCTGAGGGGTTAAATATAAAATATAAACTTTTGTATTTTGCCTAGAATCTTGGTAGAATCCTCTTTTTCCTAGTAATTAATCAAGTAACATTGATTCTCTGAAGAAGAAAGATCCCAGTGTTGTTTCACACACTTTGGCCCTACTCTCTACCAGATGAAGAATCCTATTTGTCTGTTGTTGGGTCAAAAGATGCTCTCTGCTGCTTCTGAGGCTGTTGTTGCCTGGGTAAAATAATAAGGTCTATTTCATGGGAGCTATTAATATGGGCTGTAAGTCTCTTGTGAGGCACAAGGCCAACAGCTGGATGGAAATGGCAGGTTCTGGGCCAGCTAAAACTCTCTGCTTTCAAGTTTTGCCTGTTTGCACACACATACACATGTGCACATACACACGCAACTAGCTTGGGAATGTTAAACAACTCCAG
The DNA here is from genome assembly GCA_028627145.1 of Eidolon dupreanum. Classification (NCBI taxonomy): domain Eukaryota; kingdom Metazoa; phylum Chordata; class Mammalia; order Chiroptera; family Pteropodidae; genus Eidolon; species Eidolon dupreanum. The sequence goes on from CM053502.1 coordinate 53,323,159, forward strand.
ATTTATTTTTTACTGTAAACTAAAATGTTTAACATTGCCTAGAGGTTTGGCAGAACCAGGCAAGCCTGTTGCTTCTTACCACAGGCTACAGGCATCTGGCCCAGGCTTAGAAGTTGTTGGCATTCCGTAGAGATGAGGGGCTTGGGAGGACATGCCCTGCACCTCAGCTGCGTGGTGGAAAAAAGAAGCAACTTAGGCCATCACAGCATCTGAGTGGTATTTAGTCAACTACTTTTTAAGAAAAGGAAACTACAGACCATACACAATGAATCAAAGGCAGAACTAGGGTCATGACCTACATTTCCTAATCAGAGCTAGATTAAGTCCTTCACAGATTCCAGTAAACTCTAAAAAGATTGTCGTAATAGACACATATGTCATTCAATATAAAACAGTAAGCAAAGTATAACAAGGCACTATGATGTTCTGATTTTTCCCATGAGAATTCATTTTAAATTTCTTTTCTGAAATATTTTTCATCAAATACTTTCAGATATATTTTCTCTTATCATCAGGTTCCCCTACCTTGCTGGTGCTCTGAGCCTAAGTTTAGTCTACTTGTTGGGAATCCAGCTCTTCTCTGACCCCAGGCCTGAGCATTTCCATGCCACTGTAATCCTCCTTGTCCACCACCCTTGAGTCATGGCTGGCACGTCCCCTCCTCCAGCCCGCATCCATGGGGGTTCTCAGATTCGACATTAAAGTTCCAGTGAGGACAACACATTATCTTCCAGGTTAGTCTGTTTCATTTGTGGATAATGGCTCTGATTATTAGAAAGATTTTTCCTGTGTTAATATGAAATCTGTCTTGGTATGTAGTCTCTGCCTAGTAGCAATAAGCCTTAAGGCTCATGCACAGAACTTTACTTTCATCTTATTGAATTTTATTTATTATTGAAACCATAAAGATAGTTGTAGATCTTATTTAATATATACTATCCCTCCCAACTTTGCTTCAGTCAACAATATTGTAAATAACCAAGAGTCACCAAATTTTACTGTGATAAGACAGATAATAAACACTTTAGACTTTAAGGCCATATGATCTCTATAGCAATGACTCAGTTCTCCCCTGGTAATGAAAAAAGACATAGACAATATGTAAAATGGGGAGGGGGGAGTGTAGTGACTGTGTTTCAATAAAACTTTATCTATAAAAACAGGCAGTTGGAAGGATTTGACCTTCAGGTCATAGTTTGCTGACCCTTGATATAGTCAGTTCAACTGTGAATATTGTTCTTATTGAGACAAATAAAAGCAAAATAAGAGCCAATATGTTTTTCTTTCCCTTTGTCATTCTTCAACATTTTGCCCTCTGTCCCAATCTCTTCTACCTCTCCCTTTCTTTACCTTCTGCATTTCCTCATTCCTCCTCACAATTCTTTTGGTTTCTATTTGGTTAGTCCATCATTCTTTTTTAGTAGTAACACTTATTTTCTATGGGCCATGGTCCTGTTTATTTGAATGGTTAAACAATCCTTTATACATAACAATTCATTCATACTTACCTTTCTTTTACCTTTTTAGCTGAGCAAGATTTTGTTTGCCCCTTCCCTTCAGTTTCAAAGATTTATCTGGAGTCCCTTTCTTTCATGGCTATAACACGTTCCTTGAGGACTTGTGGTCTATCAGAATAATTTCCAGGGCTCTGATCTGTAAACAAGAGCCATATATCTGATATGAAGGTCACAATGAGCTCTGTTAACAGATAACTCTCCATGATTCCCTCTTGTTTCTTCATGTCTTATGAGCAGAGGTATTGATCTTTTGTTTGAACTATCACTTCAAGGATGTTTTTATACTGGTAATGTCTCCCTTAAGGGCAAAGTTTGAGTACGGTAAGTTTGCTCACAGCATAGACCATTATAAAGGATTAGGGTTTCCTAATCTCAGTCTTCTATAACACAACACACTATGTACAAGTGTCACATAGCCCTTGTTGCATCACACTATGGAAATGGAGTTTTGGAACTGGTGTAAATGCCAATACTTTGGCTACTGTTATTGCGGTTAGCAATAACTGTTCTTTGTCTCTGACCTAGGGGTTTCATGTCATCTACTGGCACTCATGAAACTGCGGCAGGCTAATTTGGTAGCTTGCAACAGGGTGGAACCTTAGAGCCTTGATTGTTCTGGATATACTTCACCTCTGTGAGAATAGAGAAATATGAGAAATAAGCTAGACTAGAAATTAATGTATAATATAGCAGAGCAGAGCTATGCATGCTTATCTTAAAAGAGAGTGGCTAATATCAAACTGCAGCTCTATCCCTTTCTAACCATACAAGAGTGTAAGTTGTAAAGGTGATATTATAAGGATAACTTTGAATTTCCTCTACTTAAAAAAGCAAATAGATAGATATAGATATAGATATAGATATAGATATAGATATAGATATAGATATAGATATAGATATAGATATAGATAGATATAGATAGATATAGATGATGATATATAGATATAGATAGATATAGATATAAATAAATCATTTCCAAATGTCAGTGCTATAACTATTATTAGTAACAATTTATTTGCAATATACCTTTCAACCGTGTCACAGCTCCAAGACCAAGAAAAAATGATGTAAAATAAGTTTAGCCTGCTACGGGCAGCTTTGAATATGTATTGCATTAACAGAGAGAGGGAGAGAATTCTGTTTGTTCTAAAAGCGATAACATATAAACAAGATGAAGCAACTTGCCCCCACCTCTTTTGCTGTTCTGTCAATAGATATTGAACTACTCTCTCTATAAAGAACCAGTATGTTTGGCACCAGGATAGGAGATGGGGGAAAATGATGAGGAAAACTCTATCAAGGAGTTCATGATTAGAGAACCAAAGAGCACATGATACTATTAGGAAGTAGAATAAACCCAAAGTGATATTAGTGTGATTGATTCTTTCAAATTTGCAAGCAGGAGGAAGGGCTGCTAGGATCTGGGGAGAGATTTTGTCATGCGATAAAGGCAAGTAAGAGCTACCCAAGGTTAAAGAGCGAGGTTTCTAGAGACGCTGAGTTTTGAAACAGTGTTCTGGAATGATGAAAAGACAAAATGTTCAAAATAAAAAAGACGGCATTTTGGGCAGTGCCATTCTTGAATGATGGCAGAAAGGTGAAAATGAAAGTCTGGAAGCAACATAGTCTGGGAGAAAGATAACTAAGTAGAGGATAAGGTGACCTAGGCCTAAGTCCAATTCTGTTAATAACTAGCCATCTGACTCAGCCAGTTTCAGCCTGTCTTTGTCTGAAAATAAGAGAGTGAATTAGATAGTCTTTCCAAAAACACTCTGTAATTTCGTAATTGGCTTTTGAGGAAGTCAGAAGCAAGTTAATTTGACAATTCAGAGTGCTAATGTTGAGTTATAATGAAAATTACATTGGAAAGATGGACTGAGTAATTGGCAATAGGTAAAGACACTAGTATTGAATTTAAGGATCAATATGGAGCCAGTGCTGGTCCTTGAGCAAAAATGACAAAATTAAAATATCTGTGGAATGCAATCAAAGAAAATTGCCCAAGAGAGCTTTCAAAATAACTATTGTCAACCCTAGATTATTTTTTCAAGAGACTAGTAAAAGTTACATTTCCATCTATCTAAATGAATGTGGTGGTAATTAAAATATCATTTAAATTATTTTTCTTATAACTGTTGAAAATTCAAAGTATATATTGCCTGTTCAGTACAATAGAAATGTTTGAGACAAAAAAAAAATTAACTGAGAAAAAGATGGACCTTTTTTTATTATTTAGGGTGATTTTTAAATTGGGGTGCTTAAAAGTAACTGGTTACTGTTTATTTCTTAATAGCAACTGGTTGGCATTGCTCTGATTATGGTTCATGGGCCAGAATTTAGCTTTATTTTAAAAGTCTACATGTCTACAGCCATATCAAGAAATAAATGCATTTTCTTATTCTGGTTCACTGTTTCACCTTCAACCTTTCATCTTACTACAGTTATCTAACTCCATGAGAACATCAGAACCTCTGTAAACGTCCTCGTTTTCCTAATCAATCATGAGTTAGTTTGTTTAGGAGCCTGAAATTCCCTGCAGTGTGAAGAACTTTTTGGTAGCTTACCTAATGCCTTGAAGAGAACCGAAAAAGACCAGATGATGATCTGAGTCTAACAGTACCTATCCCTGAAGAGGCTAGAACTTCCTGGAAATGCAGAGTGGAGCAGGCTGCCCTCAGACAGTCATATGGGGCTGTCATTCAAAGCTCAATAGCCTTCTGAAAGAATCTTTTTGAGAGCAAAGACAACACACAGTCTCTTGAAATTCATTTGTGGTATCTTTATATCTAGGATAAGCAAACATTTACTAAGCGCTTCCAATGAGCCAGATTCTTTCACAATATTAATATTATTTTTTATTATTAAGATATAATGATACATAACATTACATTAGTTTCAGGTGTACATATACATAATGATTCAATATTTTTATATATTGTGAAATGATTGCTAAATAAGTCTAGTAAACATCCATCACCACACACGGTTACAATTTTTTCTTATGATGACAACTTTTAAGACCTACTCTTTTATCCACTTTCAAATAGACATATAATACTATTAACCACAGTCATCATCCTGTACGTTACACCCCATGACTCATTTATTTTCAGTTATACTGAAGGTGTACGTTTTGAGCACCTTCACAGATTTTGCCCACCCCAACCCCCAACCCTAACAACCACCAATCTGTTCTCTGTTATCTATGAATTCAATTTTTGTATTTTTTATTTTTTGGAATTTTTGATTAGTTGGTCAGTTGGCTCGTTTGGATTCCACATATAAGCAAGAGCATACGGTATTTGTCTTTCTCAGTCTGATTTATTTCACTTACCATAATACCCTCAAAGTCTATCCATGTTCTTGCAAATGGCAAGATTTTTTTTCTTTTTATGGCTGAATAATACACCATTGTATATATACTACATTTTCTTTATCCATTTATTCACCGATGAACACTTAAGCTACTTTCATGTTCAAAATATTATCAAAATTGTCACATTAAACCTCATTTACTATCCCATTTGACAGATGATGATAATCAAGATATGCTTTCAAAGACTTGGGACAAGTATCAGAACTATAGTAGTAAATCAAGGATACAGGAAGGGGAGGTTAAGAAAGACTTAAAAGGGTACAGTTGGGTGAGGTTTGCTCTAGTAGAAAAGATGTTTGTAGGACTTCTTTCAAAAGAAATCTTTTCCAGCTTCGCAATGCTTATATTCAAACTGTTTACTTAAAAGAAAATACACGTAGCTCTAATTCTAGGGTGCCTATGCTTTCTCCATGAATACAGGGCTCCGATTAGTTTAATTTGTAGATTAAAAGTAGCTTCAAAGCTGCTCACATTTGGGAGGATTTTCTGGGCCAAAGATTGAAACTGTAGAATTTACTACTAACAACAGTTATTTGTGAAATCAAAATGGCTATTCATATTTGCCTCCAGCTTAAATTGCATTAGGAGGGGATAGTGGGTGTTATCACAAGATATGAGGAGAAAAAAGGCAAGTTTCATCATCAATACTTATCATCTCTCAAAAATTAGATCAATTTTTTTTCACTTCCCAGAGCTCCAAGAAAGCCCTAAAATAAGTCATTTGAAAAGTCAAAGCTGGAGCTAACATTCTCAAGATAATATTCTGAATAATTCTGAAAATTTTCTGTCTACACAATACATTTACTTTTTGTCAAATTAAAAACAGTATGAAATATGAAGTGGGTGGGTTTATCTTTTTATTTTTTCTCCATATGTTTTTTCTGGTCAAGTCATACTTCTGACCTCTATAATTTTTCTTTAGGGAGTGATGAGATTTTAGAAGAATGCAAAAGCATCCACGGGTGAAACTTAGAATCACAACCAGAGGAAGAATAGCTTTCTGCAATGGAAAACAGGTTAGTTCTCATAGATTGTTAGGGATGAGGCCCTGATTAGAAAAGTTTCAAGAGAAAATGGGAGATGAGGAATTAAGGACACTGAAGCCAAACAACCATTTTGAGGAAGTTTATCATAAAAGAGAACAGGGAAAACAGATCAGAATTCGGAGGAGGTATAGCATGGAGGGAGGGTTGATTCATTTCTAGGATCAGAGATCTATGCAAATGGGAATCACAGAGCTAATGAGAGACTGCACTGGTTTTAAGTTATAGCCCTTTTGTCCCAAACCCACCCTTCTATACCCTGAATTTAAAATTTGGGGGACTGAGACTCTGCATACTATACTTTCGCATTTCTGATGGCTCTTTGCTAAATTCTATTAGGCGATTCCAGAAAGAATCTGGAAGACTATAGGAAGAGAAAAGGTCCATTTTCCTTCCTGATTCCTACTGTCCCCATCAGAGCCTCCCCAGCAATTCTTCCTCATCATGGCAGTAGTTGCTCCCAATTGCAGTAATTGGTTCCAATGTACATGTTTTATCATTCACTTCTAAAATCAGTGTCATTGCACCCCTTGCAAATATCAGAACCATGCAGGCTGTGCTCCCTCTTCAGTGGTCTGAGTCCAGGCTTTGAAGTGCACTTGCACCAGCACTACCCGACCAGGAGCTTCTTCAGGAGTTGCTACAAGGGCTTCTCCTTCAAACTTCTAAGTTCTAAAATCCTAGCCGTTTCCATTTGTTCCACCAACCCAAGGAGCAATAGCTGCTTCTGCAACTTTGTGTTTCCTCAGTGCTCCCTGTTAAGCTTTTCCATCTTTCAATAATATTTAACAGCTTTCCTAAAGTAAATTATGTCAGAATAACTTAGTGGTTCATGTTTTCTTGACTGAACCCTGACACAGAGTCAGAGTCAGAATTTCAAGTCAGGATTGACAGAGGTCAAAGCCCACACTTTCCCTGCTACACGATGCTGCCTTTTCATTTTAATCTTTTTAAAAAGTGTTTTAACAAAAATGCAAGGGAGGATTTACTTTCCATAAAACTAAAGAGTTTTTCTGAAATACATACTGACAATATGCTAGCCCTTCTTCTTGCTTCTGTTCCTCCATCTTCTCCCTTACCACCATTTGATCTTTCTTCATGTCCCATCTTTGATTATAATATTTCCTCCTAGTGCTTTCTTTTCCAGGTCACACTCCTTTTTCTCTTCCCGTCATTCTCTGCAATTCAGGTCCCTGATTCTATAACCCAGGCTCTCTGATTGGCCTGTGGGTAGAGAAGTTTGGTGTTCTAACCACTATCGAAAACCTACCCTGATATAAAATTCACATTCTTGCAAAGAGCACTCAATTAGGTTTTGAAAGTTTAAAATCAAGTTTGTGCTTAGCAGTAAGCTCAATCACATGTAGAATTAGCACCATCTTCCTGGCTTCAGTTTCCTCAGCTGCAAAATGAGGAAGTCGTAGGAGATGATTTCTAAGAGCCTTCTCTTATCAACATGTTGCTAAACCAAAACCCTGGATATATAAGGCTTCCAGAACTTGCCCTGTCTTTTAGCTCTCTTCTTGATCCTGAGCTTTGCAGCTAATGGACTGTTACTCAATTTCCTAACATGATATAAAATTAGATTGAATTGGTAACAGTCTTTTGATTTACCCTATAGCTTTTGTTAGCCCTTAGAAACATTGCAATCTAATCTACCCCATTCCCACCTTGGCTCCTTCCTGTAAAGTCTTTAAATTGTATCTTTAGCTCACTGACTCTAATTACTTTACTCCTTTACTTCATTGGTGTTTAACCTTCTTCATCCTTGACTTCTCTTTTGAACTCATTCAGTGCCCTCCTTTAAAGAACCTCTTTTTTTCCTTCCTTGATTTCTTACTTATACCCATACACATTACAAAAATTTCCTCTAAGTCCTAGAGAATATAGTTAATTCATGTGGTAATACTGGACTTCTTTTTTTTTTGAAGAAAGGATGTCTAACAATGCCTAATATGTGAGGCAGCTGCCAAGTGTCCAAATCAACAGCCAGAGGCGTAGAATCAAATCCCAGCTCCCTCACTTATTAGGTGTCTGCAAGGACTTGGAAAAATAACTAATGTCCTTAGCCTAGAGTGTTTTTATCTAGATACCATATCCACTACAGTCATTTATTCAACCAACATTTGTGAGATAATGGTATATGAAAGGGTATTGATTAAAATCTTTATTCTCTCCATGGATCACCCATTCAGGATCTTGTATCCTCTGTCTGATTTGTCTTCACCCTTTGTTTTTTTCAGCTCAAGGATAAAATCTTTGTCCTCTCCCTAACGCATGACTTTGCACATGCTCTTCTATGCACCTGATCTTCAATTCTTTTTAAATATTGTTCATTCTATTCTATTATCCTTTGTGTCATCTCTTCCTCCTCCATTCTCCTCCTCTTCTTCCATAATTTTCTTCCCAATACTTATTCAATTCTATTTCTTTAAGAATCAATTCAGCATCGCTCTGGAAATGTGTTCCCTTTGTTCTCCCAACTTCCAACCAGGCTAAGTGTCCCTTCTCCCACACTTCCATAGCATTTTAGGGACACTCATCCTTTCTGCCTGTGTCTATTAGTTTACTTCTTAGTCTTCTGCACTCAATTCATTTCCTTGCGGACATAGATGGATTTATCTTTATGCCCTCAAAATCTAGTATAGCAATAGTAGGCCATCAAGAAATGCTAAAGGAAAAAATTAGATTTTTTCAAGTTTGCGTTTTCAGGTTCAGTATTTTTTCCTTCTTCTTTAAGGATTATTTTTTGGCAGTCAGGATCAAAACTGCGGAGTCTTTGCAGGTACAAAAAAAAACACACTGAGCCAAAAGAAAAACAGCAAAGAATATGTATCACTGCATCTCATTAAGTAGAAAATGTCCTAAGTGGAATATAGGAGTGTATTACAAAGTCAGAGAGAACACCTCAAAAGAAGCTTTTGTTATTATTGTTGTTATAATTAATGGAAAAGAATTTGGCAGGGTCCACCAATTTTAAAGGACAAAGTAATGCCATGGGACCACTAGTAGCAGTTGATCTCTACCTTCATTTCCATCATACTGTTCAACCAGCCAGTAAAAGTACATCAAATATACATAAGCACCATGGGGATGGCGACAACTTGTGGTTAATGAATTCTGAAGGAATACCTGGAAGCTGGATGAAAAGGCCAGTGGATTAATCTTAAAATTGTGAAAGGGAGCAATATATCTTTTTTCACTTTTTTTTTATAGAAGACAAAACTTTCCCAAATCTCTGCATATTAGTCATTCTTCTTTGGTGATTGAAAAACAATGATTTTATTCAGAAAACATTTTCAGCGATGTGCATACACAGATGTACCAGGTGTTCTCAGAGTCACAGTGTAACTTGAAGCCTCCATGCTAGAGGTGGGAAGGTGGAGGGGGTTATGACTTTGCTGCAGGCTAGAAATAGAAAAAAATAAGGTAGAAGAGCCTGAGCTGATTCACACATATCACACAACTATTCCATGTGGTCAGCAGACTTCTTTGCTGCCCCAAGAGGTTCTGAAGCACGTGAAAGAGATCCCATGTCCTGGGTGAAGGAGGCCAAAGTTAGCCCAGTAAAATCAAGCTGTGTGAAATAGACCCAGTGAAAGCAAAATGACATCTTTTATGTTGTATTTTTAAAGTACATTGTCCAGTGGTGCACAGGAAGGCAAGGAGATGGACCAGGTGCTATCTGTCCTCTAGGTCTACTTGAAGGTAGGGACTGAAACCCTTGAATCTTGACAGGACAGAAGTTATTTGTATTTGGATAAGACTCGCACCAGCCTCAGTGATCTCCATTTGCCTCATCTCAGGTTCCAGCCACCACAAACCGCTTACCCTTCTTCTCTGAACACACTTGACCCATCCAGGATCTTGTTTCCTCTGCCTGGTTTGTCTTTTCCCACTTTGTTCTTTTAGCTCAAACACTGATCTCTGCTGACTCCCTTAGACTCCCACAGAATTCTCAGCACAATTGCTGTGTTTATCATATTTATTGAAATTATATGTTTATGAGCTTGCTTTGCCCACTAGGCACAGAGATCCTAGAACAGTGATTGTGTTGTTTCATTTCTGTATCCTTGTGCTTAGCACTGTATCTGAAACATGGGCTCTCATGTAATACTCGCTAGGTGAATGAATTTCACTTAATTATGCCTCTATTTCTTCAAATCAAAATGTAGACATGAGAGTACCCTGTTTCCTGGCTTCTCCTGGTCTGACAGTTAATGATTTTACAAAGCTTCCTCGAAAGTCATGGAGACAGAGAACTGGGGCTTATAGACCAAAGCAGAAACGAATGCTTACTGAGTACAATCTATTTAATAAAAGTAGACCACTGTTATCCTCTGTTTCACACAGGTCTACTTCCTGCAACATTTGCAAGAGGGAATTTTCCCTGGGAATTCCTGGCTTCATTCAGGACAACATCTCTCTTATCTGATATTCTGAATCAGGGATTATCTTGTATCTGGTTGCCAGCCATTACCTAGCTTCTTTGAAACCAGTAGAGACAAGTGGATTGTGTCAAGTTAAATTTAGCTTAGTATATGACCATTAAACAGCCCAGACCACTAAAACCAGGAAGGAGAAGATCAAAGAAGGTCTTTGTTATCAAACAGATGAATCATGCTTGAATCCACCACTTGCTTACAGTGTGGCTTTAGTCAAGTGCTTAAATCTCTCTAAGCCTCATCAGTAAAATGGGTATAATAACTACACCTCTCTCATCAGGTTGTTTTGAGAAGTTCATGAAATAATGTTAAGCAAAGTTCTTAATCTAGAATAGAGATTCTTAGCACACTGCATTTAAAAAAATGGTATCTAGATTTGAACAGATTATTTTCTGGCCCAATCCCCTTATCTTAAACATGAGGAATCTGAGGAACAGAAAGTCATAGAAACTAACCCAAGTTCACACATCTTATTAATGATACAGCTGAATCCAGATTTCCACACCAGGCTTTTTTCTGGATCCTAATAATACCAAGACTGTCTTATGTGATTCCAGATTTCCATCAGTAAGTTAGCCCCAAGAGTCATTTTTATGCTGTGCTTTTGAAGCACAGTGTCCAAGGGTGCACAGAAAAGTAAGAAGATAGACCAGGTGCCATCTGTCATCTGGACGTTCTTGAGAAAGCGAGACAGCTTAGAAATAATTGTGCAATATTTCTAGTTCTATGTCTGCCACTAGAAGGGTTCATGACTTTGGGAAGTTTATGTAAACTTTATAAACTTTAACTTCCTTGACTGTGAAATGAAGATGATGATGCATGTCTGTTCTCACCATCCCAAAGATTTTCTAAACACTGTAGTTGGCTAATAATGGCCTCAAGGATATCAGATTCTGATTCCTAGAACTTGTAACTAATATCTCATTTAGAGAAAGGCTCTTTGCAAATGTGATTAAGTTAAAGATCTTGAAATAGAGAATTTATGTCAGATCAGCTAGGTGGGCCCTGAATGCAATCACATATAACCTTATAAAAGTAAGGCAGAGGCAGTTTAGATACACACGGAGAGGAGTGGATGATATGACGATAAAGACAGAGAGATCTGAAGACTTTGGGCTTAAAAGATTAAAGTGATGCAGCCACAAGCCAAGGGAAACAAGGAACAAATTCTCTCATACAACCTTTGGAGGGAGTGCAGCCCTGTTGACATCTTGATTTTAGCCCAGTGATACTGATGTTAGATTTCTGGCCTCACCACCCTCATCCAAACAATCACTATGTGCTGTCAACTATGTCTTGTCAACTATCAAACTTGTCCATTGCTATCCGTTCTCTTTGCCTTTGCCCATTCTCCAAGCAAGGCCACCATCATCTCTCAGGGTTGTTGCAAAGCTTCCCAGCTGGTTGTACCCGCTCTGATCTATTTTCCCCCCAGCAGCCAGATGGCCCTTCTAAAACACAAACTAGATCATCTCACTTTCTTTATTTTCCCTTGTCCTCAGGTCAAGTTCAGTCATCTGGACATGGCTTACATGGCTCTTCATGATTTCTCTAGCCTCAGTTCACCACTTACATTCTGAGGGCCAGCCCTTTATATTTCCCATTGTCCTCACTCTCACCTTCCTCACTGTCCTTGAGTTTGTCAAATGTCTCATGCTCTCTCTAGCCTCTAGCTCTTCTCTTTGTCTGAAACATGCATGCCTCCCCCACCCTACTCCCTCTAACCCCACCCCTAGTCTGACTAACTCGAAGTTATCCTTTCAGTTTAATGTCATATTCTCCTACAACCATTCTCAGAACCCTATCCTCACCCCTGCCCCAGGTTATATTTGATAACTCTGTTATATACTTCTGAAAGTGTCAAAACACTTATTATACGGTATTATAAATGATCGTTCATTTGTCTCTCTTCACTTATGTAATGTGTGATCCAAGGCAAGGAAGCAATTTGTCTTATTCTTCACTGTTTCCCCAAAGCCCAACAAAAACTTAGCATATAGTAGGCACTCTATAAACACGAAGTGTTATCAAGAGTTTTGATTAAGGTAGGCTGGTGCCTGTCTATGCAAAGATATGAAATTCAGAGGGTATATTATCGGCTGTGTTCACAATCACCACTTTTACAGTGGTTTGATAACAGAGGAAAAAAATATTTTGTATAGAGAGAACCAGTCTATTTTAATCTAATTTTTAATTATATGTATGTGATTATAAGCCTCACACAAAAATGCATTTTCTGAATGTATTCAATTTAATTTTAATTTTACAACAAAAGTGTCCAGGGTTGTTAAATAGTCCCATAGAGTTTTTGCCTTGATAATATCATTGAGACCGTGTGGCAAACTTCAAGAGAGAAAAATCCTCTCATTGATTTCTTTTATGTGTTTATTTTAAAATGCAAGACTGACTGACACCAGTGGGAGTGCATTAACAGTTTTTGGTGGACAATAAGGGATCTTTCATGGACACAGTACTGAGTTACTTATTAGTGTATTGAATTTCCAAGCACATTGCTCCTTAGTGATTTCTGGTTCTTAATGTATTGACTTTCTGTTTGGGCCAGAGCTTATAGAATTCCATTTCACCTAGCACCATACCAGGTTACCCTATTTAATACAATTCTACATTCTGTAATATTTCCAATGAGGGGACAACCTGGACAGTGTACACCTTCTTGTCAGAACCTACCTCCTAGAGAGTGTATTCTTCAAAAAGAAAAAAAGCATATGGTGACATCTAGTCATAGTAGAATATACTTTAAATGACTGATAGAGCACATTTTCTGAAAACTGAGCTAGTTTGACGTTGCTAGCAGGCAGATGAGGTAGAGGAAGAAGCCAGCCTGTGAGTTAGACAGATGTGTGGGTTCCAATTTGGCTCTATTCCTTGTTATCTGTTTGAATTTACACAGTTTATGCTCTGAGTGTCAGTTTCCTTGTCTCCGAAATGACTATAACAATATTTACCAATAACGATTTTTAAAACCTAGCTTAGGTAAAAGTATTCAGCAAGAATGAGAATTTAGTGATATTTAGAAAAAGCTATCCATACACATCCCCCAACCACTCACATATGGGGAAATTAAATGAATTAAAATGTGCCACATGTATGAAACTTAAAGGTACTAAATGGCTTTTCTACCTTTCACTCTCTTTCCCCACCTCCCAATTTATGCACTATTAGGGTGAACAAGTCAAATTTGCTAATGCCATGGATGTGCCCACCAGTGCCCAATGCGTTAAATATCAATCTGAAGTGCTGACCCACATCTGATAAATTGCAGGTCATAAGAGGAGCATTCCGATAAGGTTTAGTTCAATTTTAGCAAAGCTTGACACAGATGAACAATTTATCAGATCAGGAAAATGAACCTTAGGAAATCACTCTAAACTATTAAATGTCTATGAGGTAATTATTGAAATCACTCAAAAAGGCAAAAAGTGAACCATACATATTAAACATTCTACCACTTTAATATATGCATTTCAGCCCTCAAATTTTTTAAACCAAACTAAAATTTGCCTTTGTTTTGGAGTTCTCCATGCATAAAGTTTAGTGAATCAAAAGAAAAACAGAAAGGACAGTTTTATATTCACCTTTTTAATTTGGCTTCACACCTTAAAATGAAGTTACACAGTTAGACATTTTGAATTGTTATTATTTTTTTTTAATTTATTGGCACTTTCCTGGCTTAGTATTTTGGCTTAGTATTATAGTTCAGGTTTTAATTCTATCAATATCCACTAATTTCCCACTTTTTCTGTCATTTGTGTTAGTCATGGAATTAAATATTCATCTATTAGAATATTTAATATTCTAATATTAGTTTGGCAAGTCAAACTATTACTTTGAGAAACTGACGATGCCGTTGAATTGTTCTTTTAGTGTGGCAATGTTAAGTATGCCTTTATTGTTTACAAATATTTAATCCTTTATTTTTAAGTTAAAAATTCTGGTCATGTCAAAAGACTTTGAAATCAACCAGAGTCTCTCACTGACCAAAGAAGAAATGGTAAACATAAAGATTTTAGATTTAGGTTTTGTACTCTCTAATAAAAAAAAAAAAAAAAAAAAGAATAGAAATTAAATCTAGACAATGGTCATTGATAGCTACTAAATAAATAAGATATTTAATAATAATGGATCAGCCTAACAATACCTAAACCCACTGACTGATCTTACCATCACTCAGAGGCAAGTAGACAGTATGTGCCCCCTTATGTGATGCAATAGAATATTCCCACACTACCTATGACAATTCTTGCCAAAAAAATTTAACCTGAATCTGATCAAGCCTCTAGACCAATAGTTTACAAGAAATACTGGTTAAGGAAATGGGAAAGATAGAAATATATTATGTGATATTATAAGATTCAATCGGCACATCAAGACTATGAGATGTTCTGCAGTACTAACGATCTAACTCCTTTAACATATAAGTTGCAAAGATAAAAAAAAAAAAAAAGAAGTTAGGTTTAAAGAAACTGAAGAGATACCAGCTGTATGCAGTGGTTGGACTTTGTTTGGATTCTGATTTGAACAAATGATACAATCAAGGAAATTCGAGTATTGACTAGCTATTTAATATTGAAGAATTATATTTTAGGTATGATAATGTTGTTTTAGTTATGTTATAAAATGGTATTTATCTTTTAGAGAAGTAAATTTTTTTCCAGATAAAATGATATGTTTAGGATTTGCTTCAAAATAATTCAAAGGGGCTTGGGAAGTAATAAGTATTGAAGAAACAAGTTTGTCCCTTTGCTGATAATTTTTGAAGCTAGGTGATGGGTACATGTGGGTACATTATATTCTCTTTTCTACTTTCCCGTATGTTTGAAATTTTCCATAATGAAAATAAATTACAGAATAAAAAAAAGGCCAGGATCCAGGAATATAGAAGATGATTTGCCTCTTTTTCTGTCCTTCCCACAAGGCACACCAAATCACCAGATTCAAACATCCACATAATTACACCATACTCTGTGGCTAAAATCACTAAGACAGATGTAAGATGAAACTGGAATCCTATACACTTGTAGAAATATTTCTTATTCTCTAGTGCTCCTCTCCAATATTTTCCTTATATTCCATAAGGAGATAAATGGGCCATATATAAGATGTCAAATGAAATTGCCTTCCTTTGCAATCACTTCCAACTTCCACTCAGTACAAAAATCTAAATGAGTGCTATAAGGGAAATGTCTTGTGACAAGGTCAAACTAGACAGATGAGAAATATGGCTTGTGATGAAAAACTAACAGGTGCATGTTTTACTGGCATGATAAATATGGAAAAACCAGATGTGGATTCCCATATAACATTATACCAAACATTTTAAAGTATATCTTTCCCCAAAGAAGCTTTTTTTTTTTCTAGCTCCTATTTTTGTCATTTTCATTGAAACTTCTGCAAGCTTCTTAGGGACCAGGACAAAAGAGTTCATGGAGATTCTATTTTTACAAGAAATGTATGGATCCTGCATCATGACCCTTGTTCAAATGCACATGCTTGTTTGTTCATTGAAAGTGGAGAAGCAAAGGTAGGACAGACCATCCTAGACTTCTCTGTAAGACTAAAGAGTTTGTGATCAGCTTGTGCGCACAGCACTACAGCAGAACAAAACTGCCTCCACCTCACCAGGAGTACAGAAAGGTATTGGAGGCAACATAACCAAGGTTGAGGAGCTTTTCTTTTAGCTTATTTGTTTGTATGGTTTTGTTTTTGTTTTGTCATGTATACTTGCCCTCACTTCCAGAAATGCCCTGAGTAACAAAAGAGTGGACTAAATGTATGAAGCAGCTGTTAGTCCGGTCTGCAAAGCTGCAAAGCAGAGCTGTGAATAGACTGCGAGACCCTCTAAGACAAACAATGTTCTCTGGCAACCTGTGTGTCCCCAGTTCCTAGCAGAGTTCCTGGCACAATGTTGCTCAATAAATGGAGAGAAAAAGTGAACAGAGGAGGAAAGGGGAGAGGATGCCAGATCATCTCTATGAATATGTTGGCAGGAAAATATCTGTTTTTAAGGATCCATGCCCAGATAATCAGACTGTGCCCTCTCATAACTTTCATCCAATTGCTGAACAAGTCAACACAGTTAAATTCTGGTATAATTCCTCTTCTTTTCCCATCTGGAGGATAAAATTTCATTGGATCTTGTGATAGTTAATTTTTGTGTGTGTCAACGTGGCTACTCTGTGGTATCCAGTTGTTTAGTTGAACATCATTCTAGATGTTGCTGTAAAGGTATTTTTTAGATGAGATTAACATTTAGTAAACTCTGAGGAAAGCAGATTAACCTCCATAATATGAATCAAACTCATCTAATCAATTAAAGACCTGAATAGATAGATAAAAAGACTAAAGTCCCCCAAGGAAAGTAGAATTCTACCTCTAGACTGCCTTTGGACTTGAGCTGCAGCATTAATTCCTTCTTGGGTCTCCAGTCTGCCAGCCCACACACACACACACACACACACACACACACACACACACCCTATTGGTTATGTTTCTCTATAGAATCCTGACTAATACAGCTCCTAACTGGTCTCTGTCTTCGAGCTCCTTCCCCATTTCTGCTATCTACCCCATCATCCATACAACAGAGTATGATTTCTAAAGTTCAATCTGATAACACTTTTGCCCCATGAAGTACCTATTAGTGGTCCTCTATCATCTCCACTAGTTATACTACCCTTCTCTGTGTAAACTAAACATTATTTATTTTCATGAGGCCCTTAAACAGGCCCTACATGAGTCAAGTTCAACACTCATCACCCAGGATTGGAATACTGTAATTGTTTACTCGAATGTCCCTCTCTTTGGCACACCTCCATATGGTATAAATGATCTCTGCTGACTGAGGTTTATAAGAAAAACTGAGAGGGATTACTTAAGTATATGCTAAGATTGTTCTTAGTTATGAGTGCAATACAAATGCCCTCAGTGCTTGAAAATATTAGATTGTTATCTTTAAGAAGAAAGAAACTTAAGCTGATAAAAGTAATACTAGGGAAAACCTACAATATTACATTTTAAAAAGATCCTGCCAAGATTTATTTTAATCAAGACTTACCAAAAATGTGTCCAAGTTTGTGTACTTGTCCTATTTGTCAATACTGATAGATAGATTTTGAATCTATCGGATAGTAAATTAGCCTGGATACTCAGAGCAGTTCATCTTCCTCCCCAAAATGTGCTATGTACTTTGTCTGTAAATGACAAGACAGCCTCAAGTCTCAAGTCAGATAAAGTACACAGCACATTTTGGGGAGGAAGATGGCTGACAAAGTATAGTGTCAACATGGCTTTATCTCCATATTCAGATTAAAGGTAAATCGCTTAGAAGTTGTATTCAACCTGGTCTGTGGCAATGGGACTAGACACTGCCACACATGACACATACAGTTTCTTCAGCAATCTCATCAGAATCCTCCCTTGTGCCATTATTCATATCAAATATAAAGCTGAAAATGGCAACAACATGATTGTCATAATTCAGGTGGCTATAGGCTTACTCAATTTCACCGCCCAGGAAGGATACACTCAAAAGGTGGAGACCCAAGACACAGTCCTTTCACTAGAACCAGGCAGCACTCAGGAGACAGAGAAGTCCCCAAATGGTTCCAGTTGGAGATAAAGGGAAGATAGAAAAGGTTAGGAACTAACCAACACAATATTGTCACTACTCTGCAATACAATAAAATTCAAAATCTCCAGAGTCTTGTTACTCGAATCCTTTCTATAAATTGTCACAGAGAAACTGCTTATCATGACAAGCCACTTGTCTACTCTATACCTTTAACGTGTTACTGCTAATTGCAGAATAAAGGTCCATATTTCTCAGTCCGATTTTCAAAACTGTGCAGTTTCTCTTCTCACTGGATTTATCCATTTTATTTCCTCACCCCAGAGCATATCTCTTATTCAAGATCTACCACTTCTCCATGAAGTTCTTCAAATATTCCAACTAGTGCTACTCTATTTGATTTCTGAAAATGTTGCATTTATTTTACAGTGGGCATATGATTACACACAGCAGCAGTTAACCAATTAGTGTGTGCACACAGGTCTTAACTAACATCTTAACCATAAACTCCTTAAGAACAAAGGCCTCAAGTGAAAAGAAGACCACCTAGCTCAACCTAGCTCAGCTCTGCCATTTACAGCGCTATTCCCTTGGACAATTGACTTACCTACTCTGAAACCTATTTTAGGTTTCATGTTTCAATATCATGCACATTCCAAACACCTCTCAGAGTTACTAAAGATCAGGCTAGTTTTTTAAAAAGTGCTGAAGTATTTTACCAATCAAAACAATATCACACACTTTTGAGAGATACTGGTATTATCAGTACATGCATACACATATGTGTGCACACTTATGTATAGATATGTACTTATATATAATATATTAGTATTACTATACAGCAAACTACTTGCAAGCTAATATTACAATTAGTCACATGTTGTTCTTTGTTTTTTTTCCCAGCTTAATAATATGAGAACACCATCAGCTAAAAGGTGCGTTTCAGAAGATCAGAGGCATAGACTTTACCTGACAGAGAAGATTCCTGATAAATGTTTGGTAAATAAAGAAATCCAAATGAAAAAAAGCTCAGTTTATTACAGTTATCTGCAATTTTCTGAAGCCGTAAACACCAAAAGCAAACTGGTAAATTCTAAACCAGCTTGCAGACCCTGTAAAGCTCCATGGCCTAATTATCTAAGAAACTAACATCATGTACTGCTTAGCACTAAAGAAACCCAGTATTACTTTTAAAAATAGAGAATTGAAATCGCTACTACTTTCACTTCCTTGAGAGAGCAATTACAGATTATTTGTTATTCTCAGAGAAAATTATATCAATAGGCCAGTATGTTCTTTAGGAGGATGGATGACAAAGCATAGTGTCAACATGGCTTTATTTCCATACTCAGATGAAAGGTCAATTACGTAGAAGTTGTACTCAACCTAGTCTATGGCAATGGGAATGGACACTGCCACACAAGACACATACACAGCTTCTTCAACAATGTCATCAGAATCCTCCCTTGCCATAATTCACATTAAATATAAACTTAAAATTTCTACTAAATAATGAACTCTACTAAAAATGGCAGCAACATGGCCCTAGAGCCAACACAATCTGATCTCATTTAAATCGCTACAACTAGAAATGAGACCCATTGTCCTAGATGTATGCAAAAAGATGGACGAGCACAGGAAGACCTCAAACAAATCGAAGGAGCATGCTAAGGGAAGGCAGAAGTCCTGATGTCTCCTGAGTAAAAGCTCCCAGTTAAACAGCTATATACTGAGTGCTGTTTGATGGGCATTTAGCAATGTACTTTTCTCCTCCTATCCCCACTCCTATCCTACAGCTTGCTTTATTGTTAATTTCTTTTTATTGATAATATTCTGCTTATATAGCTGACCGTAAGTCCCCAGCCCTTCCAGTGGTCAGGCTGATCTCCATTCTCTCAAGAGGTTGAAACTAATGCCACATGATCCAAAGCCCCTATCATAAGTCATAAATCACACTGTTAGACTGTCTGGTGGTCAAAGGCCCAGGTCGACAAAGACACTCTTATCAGGCAGAACATTGCAGAGGCCTAGAGATCACCCACAGTAGCCCAAGTAGGGCTAGATCTCTTTGCATAAGATGAATTCATGGTGGCAGACCTAGAGACCATGTAGTCCAGACTAGAGCATAGGGAATGATGGTTACAGAAGGGAGGATACTGAGGAAAGGGATGACTTCTAGAATAGATGGTACATTAGAGACATGGGAGGAACTTAGAAGTACAATGAAGG